>JASPKZ010009385.1:807500-880000 GCA_030220185.1 Diploptera punctata
TTGCTTCCTCTCCGAAGGATGCCATGCTCTGGAGTTTTAAAAATCCGAACCAAAAATAGTGCAGTAGATTATTATCGCCTCACTCTGATGGTTAACAGTTTATATAAAAGCGGGTGCCGAGCGGCAATGCTTGACATGCGGTGTTGTCACGTTCCTTATAGCGCTATGGGCGCTTATTACACAAGGACAGAAGACATTGATTATTTATATTATTATTTAATTTTTATATTATTATTTGGTACTGTCTAACTTTTACATTTAAAATTAAAATTATATACGCACTTATTTATTAAATAATTTAGTTCTGACATTATATAGCTTGTAGATCCACATACATTTAATATTCGTACATCATCATGCTGAAATTTACATATTATTATTATTATTATTATTATTATTATTATTATTATTATTATTATTATTAAGCGTTCAGTTCTGAAACATTTTTCGATGGCCGCCACATGTTGAAATCACTTATATATTAAACTAATATAATATGTAGATATTGTATTATTATTCGAGCTATATATCACACTAAATCACTGATAATTATAACAATTAATTACGGTATACAATTTTATAACTGGATCGACTGCTCCACGTGCCGAGTTTTAATTGAAACTGGGTGAAATAAAGCAATGTGGCAACATCGTGGTAGTAGCGGTACTCGGGATATTTGTATTTTAATAACATATAACAGCTGCGGGGAAACAAAGCGAACCGCTTGTTAAGCATCATAGTGAGGCTATAATACCATTAAACACACGCACACGCACGGATATTTATCGATCTATCAGTTGTCAAAATTATATTTCTCTAGTAGGCTTAAGTTGTCAATAGTAAAGTGACAAAATGGCTTCTGGAGAGTTTACCAGTCAATCTCGTCAATCACTCTCTAAGCATATCTTTGCATTCTAGGCCTAAACAACTAATTGTACATTTTTATATCTTCATAAAATTGTTGCTCTTGGTTTGGGTTACAGTTATTTTAATCTGGTTTGCCTTTCAAACAGAACTATCGATTTTTTTATCTGTGGTTTAGGGTAATTTACCATTTATAAATACCACTTACGTTTGTTTGTTGCAAATGTAAAGAATTAACCACTGAAACCATTGTATTGCAATGTACTGATTCAATTCGTTTGTGTTGGTTTTAATACAGGATGGCAAAAAAATACAGTGCCACGAGTCGATTCCGTTGGAATAGTGCTTACCATGCTCGCATTTGGTTCAGAGAGTCGTATGTTCAACCCAATGGGGCAAGCCATGGTATTTTTTCAGGACTTAAAAATCCTGAGCATTCTCCCTTTAGAAGAGAAGTAAAATCGAATTCCGTGACGAAGATTTACTGCATTTAAAATAACTTCAAATCTGAAAGATGTTTCTGAGCAAATTTGTTCGAAACTTTAGCCCAGCTCTTAATTAGGAAGCTCATAGTATTTTAAAGAGCGTCGTTAAATAAAATACTACGTACCTACTCGCCTCTGGTTCCGAAATTCGCGTGTTCAATGGCAGTGATGGATTTATTCGGGGCTTATAAACCCTGAATATAGCTACCTTCATAAGGGCAGTAAAACCATGGTTACTACTGTCTTTCAGATTACGACACATAAAGAACCTCAACTTGAAATAGGAGGTATCTTAGGAAAATGTATCAGTCCTTTCACACCAGTTGTGAATTAAGACTTTATTATATGAGTTGTTAAATAACGTCTTTAAATATTCTTCCCCAGGCAGGACATGTGGCACGCATGGGGAATGAAAGACGTGCATGGAAGCTTCTTGTAGGAAATCCAGAGGGAAAACGCCCAGTTGGTAGACCAAGAATGAGGTGGGAGAATAACATCAACTATGATTTGAGGAAAGTAGATTGTACAGGGAATGATTGGAAAGCATTATCTCAGGATAGGGATGTATGGAGAGCATATGTCTGTGCGGCCATGAACCTACGGGTTCGATAGTGCCAGGAGTAAGTGAGTAAGTAAATATACTTTATTTCTACGACTGTATTATCAATTTGAGTACTGACTTTACTTCATTTAACCAATGATACAAAGTCAAAATATAGCAAATGCAACATCCTAGGAAACCTTGAAATGCAGTATATACAACTTAAGTTTTTTTTTAATGCCACCTGTTTGTCTTTCGACATTTCAGGTATTCTCTCCTAGCATTGGCGTATTGTAACCCACTTCTGAGGTTGGGACGCCTGGAGGGAGGGGTTACGCTGCCCCAATGATATGATGGGTGATGACGATGGGTAATGATGCGCCAGGAGAGGCCTTAAACCTAAACTTAATCTAATGAGGTGAATATGATATTGATGATAATGATCGCCAGATGATGTTCGGGGACCGTTTGGGCCTTAAAGTATCCTGACATTTGTTTTACAGGTGAGGAAAAACCCCGAAAAAAAACTCACCCAGGAAACTTGTCCCGAGCGGGGATCGAACAAGGCAGCACGCTACCTCGAGACCACAGCGGTGGACTATACAACTTAAGTTATTAGGCATTTTCTTCTGTTTTCTCCTCCTAACCAAAACTAACTCACTGGTTCTATCGAACCCATAGGTTCATGGCCTCACGGACATAAGCTCTCCATACATTCCTATCCTGAGCTATTTTTTCAATCATCTCTTGTATAATCTACTTCCCTCAAATCATGGTTAATGCTATTCTCCCACCTCATTCTTGGTCTACCAACTGGGCGTTTTCCATCTGGTTTTCATTTTCTCCTTCATATTTCATCTCGCACAGAATTTAAGTGATTTCTAACTATTAGTTTTTTACCCAGTTTTAATAAAAATATTACGAGTAAGTAAATGGACAAGGCGTAACGGATGAGAACAAAATTCAGTCATTATCGCAATCTGTTTAGGTAGCGAGTCCCGCGCCGTAGGCGAGTGGTTAAGGCAGGAAGCCTTGGCGCAGAGCTACGGGACTTGCGCTGGTTCGAGTCTCCATGGGGGAAGAAATTCTCTCATGGTTTTTTTTCGGCCAGTATGGGACCGGTGCCCACCCCAGCATCGTGAGGCATTTGGGTAGCTACATTAAGTAGCGGCTCCAGGTTGAGAAAACCAGCTATAACGGCTGGGGGACCCGACATGCTGACCACATGTCACCCCTACACTGGCTGGATGATCATCTACCTCTGTGATTGACACATGTGGATGTAAGGCCAGCAGCCGGATGGTAGGCTAAGGGCCTTCTAGGCCTGTCGCGCCAGGAGTTTAGGAGTAGTTTAGATAGTAATGAAAAAAATAGTACATCTCACAGAGATATAAAGTGATTATCTTAGTTGTGTGAAGTTCATATCAATTTATTTAAAATTACTTTTTTAATAATTTCAAGAGTTACATTAGTTTTTTACTTATTTTTTTATTATACATTTTTAAGTTTATTTTATTGAATAGGAAGTTGTAACAATTAATTCAAATAGTAATGTAATACGTTTTTTGATTGAATATCTTTATTTGGTTTAACCTCTCACCTTACAGGTACTTTGACGTGTCATACGCTCCCCGGACCTTATTGTGGCGCGACCTGTCGGGAGAGGGATTTTAACTATAAATCACATAATACTTTTTTTTTTACTACACAAGGACATGGAGGGACTCCCTGAATGAATAAACAGCTCAATTCAGGGCCTCCTCCGAGACAACACAAATTAAGACGAAATACACCATTCACACACATATTTATACTTACTTACTTACTCACTGACACTATCGAAACCGTAGTTTCATGGCCGCGCGGACATAAGCTCTCCATACATCCCTATTCGAGTTAAGGCTTTCCAATCATTTCCTGTATAATCTACTTCCTTCAAATCATAGTTAATGTAATTCTTTCACCTCATTCTTGGTCTACCAACTGGGCGTTTTCCCCTCTGTCTTTCCTACAGGAAGCTTCCATGCGCGTCTTTCATTCCCCATACACGCAACATGTCCATATTCATACTAAAGTAGCGAATATGATAATGATGGCTAGATGATTTTCTGGGACCGTTTGGGCCTTAAAGTTTCCTGACATTTGTCTTACAGATGAGGGAAAATCCAAAAAAAAAAAAAAAGCCTGGCCTAGGAAACTTATCCCGACCGGGGATCGAACTCGGGCCCGCTGCGCGACAAGGCAACACGCTACATTGAGGCCACAAGTATGGACTGATTGAATATCGCTAACATTTATAGGATTTGTATATTTTTATCTCTTCTTTAGTAATTCTTTATAGAGAGGATACCTTTCAAATTTCAAAAGATTAACAGGGTCTGTAGTCATTAAAATTGTGTGTACTATTGAGAGAACATTCTGGAACTCTTATTTCATATTATAGTTTACTTTTTATTGATATCGCCAGTACAACATGTTAGGAAATCGATTTTGTGTAATTTCAATCAATTGAGAACTGCGTGAATTTATTGAGCAAACTTACGTAGTGTTTGTAGGAAAGGATGCGGTTAGGAAAATCCGCAGATAGGCAAACAAATTTGCTATTGAAGTGCAGTATTTGCCTGGCGTGTAACCGTTCAGGCGTTGTGTTTACTGATTTCCCTCAATTCCTGCTATCTTCTTTGTAACCCTTCCTACAAGCAAAATCGGTAAACAGTAAATCGTTAGTTTCCGTACTGCGGCAGATCTCTTTTGTTTATTGAACGCTTTCATGTTTATTTCCAAAAGAAAATTTTATGATCTATTCTTTTTATGAAAAAAATTATCCTTTGTAATCTATAATTGCATAATGAATAGCTATTTCTTCATTATATTGTAAACTCTTATCCGAATCATGTTTTAGTTAATTTGTATTTTATTTAAAGATGCTCTTTAAGAACTGAACTCTTTGTTTTTCTCTAATGCCACCAGGTCCACCACTGTGGTCTCGAGGTAGCGTGCTGTCACGCAGCGGGCCGGGTTCGATCCCTGGGGGGGGGCAGTTTTTCTGGGTGAGGTTTTTATCGGGGTTTTTCCTCACCTGTAAGACAAATGTCAGCAAAACGTTAAGGCCCAAACGGTTCCCCGAAATCATATGGCATCATCATCATCATCATCATCATCATCCTTATCATTATCATCATCATCCTTCACCGGTGTGGAAAGTAACGAGAAGCTACCACACCTACAATTCCCTAGTGAAGCTGCAAGCATAGCATGAAAATGCTATGATTGCAGTGAAGGACCTGCCTTCGGGCAGAATTACTATGGATGGATGGAATGCCATCAGGTTGCTCATATGACATTTCTGGCTTTTTCCCCTGGCATTGGCGGAATTATAATTCATTTCTTAGGTTGGGGCACCTATAAGACGGAGTTACGTTACCCCGATGATATGATGGGTGATATATGATAATGAAGCGCCAGGAGAGTTCTTAACCTAAACTTAACCATACATTCCAGATCATGGGCAACAACAGGAATAATTCCTTTTAATAAAAAAATCCTATGATCTGACTGGGAATCGACCGGGACCTCATGAACAGTGGTCAGTAACAATGACCACTAGCCCTCGAGGTTGGTCTCAACTCAACTCATTAACGTCGCAGTTCAAATCTGGGCATAAACTAACTAACTGGAGATTCTTGGTCGCGCGCACATATGTTCCCTATTCATCCCTATCCTGAGCTGTTTTCCAATCATCCCCTGCTTAATTCACCTTTCTCAACTAACTATACCCCAGCCGCCATATCTCCGGCTCTGAAGATTAGGTTATACGAAGTGTAAAAGGAGAATTCGCCCTCTACTGCCAATAAGGAAATTGTTGTGTGTGAGTAGATGTCTGCCACAACCAATCGCTACTCTTGACGCAGCTATAGCGCGCTAGTAAGGCTTGAAATTGCTGAGATGTTGTCAGCTGTAGCTATGTCTGCTAACCGCATACATAAAGCGGCCACTCCCACTGAATATCCATATCGGCAACACTGTCGTGAAAACGTCAAGGTCGGAGAATCAGTGGCTGCAGTATAAATCACTGGCGCTATCGAACCCATAGGTTCATGGCCGCGCGGACATAAGCTCCCTATACATCCCTATCCTGAGCTAATGTCCTAGAAACATGTCCCTGTGTTTGAGCCTTTGGCATTGATTCCCTGAGGTAGTCCCGCCCGGAGAACCGGGGGACTATTTTACCTCGGAAAATGTTAGTCACCTCCCTCAAATCATGATTGATGTTATTCTCTTACGTCTTTCTTGTCCTTCCTACTAAACACTTTCCCTCTGGTTTCCCCACAAGAAGTTTCCATCCCTTTCTCTCCTTTCCCATTAGCGCCACATTTCGTATTCATTGCGATCTACTAAATGTGGGCATGAAAGGGCTGAACAATTTTGCTTACAGCGCATTAATTCAGGCTAAGCGTACTTTTATGTACCGATGGATTTACTTCTCTAAGTAATTAATTCTTAGCATTTTACGATATTTAAACATTTCACCAATCTCGGCAGTGTTTACAGCCGCTATATCGGAACCAGAAATATGTATGGCGACGCTATTCCACCAGGACCGACTAGATCAGGCTGCAATCTAAGTTTTTTTTAATGCTACCAGGTTGTCTTAACGACTTTTCTGGCTTTCTCTCCTAGAATTGGCTGAATTATACCCAATTCTAAGGTTAGAGCGCCTAGTAGGTAGAGTTCCGTTATCTCGATTTTATGACAGGAGATAAAAATGATAATAAAGTACTTCAAGAAATTCGTATTTAAATTCTACTTACTTACATTACTTTCACACCTACAGGCCTATATTTAAGTAAGCAAAAGTTCCACGTAGGCCTAAATGTTTCAAATGTTTCTTTTATGAGATTTTTTTATATTAACAAAATGTAATATTTACAATTTATTTTCGAAATTGGTACAAGATTATTTTTAAGTTCATATTTTATTGGTTTTATTAATTATATTTTAATTTATTGTATCAATTGTATCTACTAATATAACTCCATGGCGCTGCTGGTCTAGAAGGGCCTTGACCTAGAAGGGCCTTGGCCTATTAGCCGGCTCCTGGCATTTACATCCTCTTCTTCTTCTTAAACATAATTTGTAGGATTTTCATCCTGTTTATTTCCAAAATCACTCCTCGGAGGAAGAGGCATTGGATGTGCATTCGCTGTCTATCCATCTCTTGGCTGGTCTTCCTCTTGTTCTTCTCCCGTCCATTGGTCTATCTTCTTTAGCTCTTTTTGCAAGTCGGTATTTTATCAAATAATGATTTCCCCTGAATAGTTCTTAAGATTTTCATTTCACACGTGCTTATTATTTGTTTAGTTTTTGTTGTATCAGCCCTAGTTTCTGCTCCATATACGATAACTGGTCGAACTGTCGTTTTGTATATGCGGGTTTTGCTTTCTGTTGACATACTGTATATTTGTTGAGCCAAATTAAATATTTCATATATCCTGATATATGTGCTTCTTCATCAGCTTGTTTCTTTACTTAAAGGTTTAGTGTTTGTTATTAATACACCTAAATAATATAATTCTGATAATTGTTCTATAATTTTTCTTTCCACTTCTTATTTGCATCTTACTGGTTCATTTACATCCACTTATGTTAATAAGAAAAATGTACGATCATCTAACCAGTATGGAAGGTGACCTGTGGTCAGTATGCCGGGTTCCCTACCGTTATAACTGGTTTTCTCAACCTGGAGCCGCTACTTACTTTAACTACCCAAATCCTTTACTGGATGGACACTGCTCCTATATTCGTCGAAATTCTATGAGAAAATTTCTTCCACTACTGGGAAGTTCTTAAATCTGCACCAAGACAAGATGTCCTGAAGCTCTCGGCAACGGCTCAGGGACATGCATATAGTGCTTAGGTAATATATAGAATTTCTAGGAAAAGTATAAAACCAATAACTAACTCACTAGTAGGCCTACTATCGAACCCGTAGATTCATGGCCGCGCGGACATAATCTCTCCATACATCCCTATCCTGAACTAATGTTTTAAATCTAGCTAACTAATCACTGGCTCTGGCGAATCTATAGGTTCATGACCGCGCGGACATTAGCTCAGGATAGGGATGTATGGAGAGCTTATGTTTTCCAATCATGCCCTGTAGGCCTATAGGCCTAATCTACTTCCCTCAAATCATGGATGTTATTTTCCTACCTCATTCTTGGTTTACCAATTGGACATTTTCCTTCTGGTTTTCCTACAAGAAGGTTCTATGCACCTCTTTCATTCCCCATTCGTGCCATATGTTCTGTCCATCACAGTCTATGAGAATTAACTGTTCTTATTATTTCCGGTTCTCCATGTGCCTGTCTATTCATAACTAATAGTTAATTTTACTGCAAAACTTTGACCGTAATTTTATACAATTCATAGAAATTTATAATGCCTGAATTTTGCATTTTGCTGGTAATATAGGTCTATCTATTAGATATGCGTAAGATTATTTTTGCGCGATAGTGTGTTTTGTTGTACTTACAGCAATGGTGACCATGATTGAAAGTTCAACTTCCTACATTTCGGGGTTGTCAACCTAAATAACTATACTGTAATATTACATTTACACCCACGTGCGGGAAGTAAAACCACTGCCCTCTATGTATACTATGTAGGCCCTACAATGTATATACAAAAAATATCCAAAAGGTAGTGTTAATATACATTATACGAAACAAATCACTGCATTTAAATGAATTGAACGTTATTGAACAATATAAAACAATAAATACGTGCTTGCGGCCATTTTATCAATAATAATGATCTCAAGGCCTCCTGTACTTTCAACTAATAAGCATTGCCCACACTGTTAACGTTACTCAATTGTTTATAATAAACGCACATATTTCCAACAAAGATGTTATTAATTTAATACTATTTAATATTTTGAAAACACCATCGCGCAAAAAATAATGTATAACGCACGTTTGTGAAGGGTTTTACAGAATCTCGGAAATTAATAACCTCGCTAACGCTTAGTTTTTAAACATTTTCCTCAATTCTGTAAATACCACTTCCCAACCTTGCATCGTAATATATTATTAGATGTCTGCTAAATTCAAATTATAATCCAGAACTATTTGTACAAAAGGCCAATATGTAGCTTCGCGAATACTTTCATCTAACTTTGCGACTTTTAAACATTATTTTTATAGCATAAATAATCTTGTTATCCAATTACGCGATGATACTGCCAGGAACCTCATACCTTTGATGAGAAGCAAATCGGTTAACATGGGGCAGTGGGCGTTAATTCAGAACCTTGGTTCGAGACTGGATTACATCAATGCCCTTGGCATTGACAACACAGACAGGAAGTGATGTAATTGGCGTATGACGTTATCCAGATAATCTTATGGGGGCGTCTGGAAACTGTTATACCCTGTTTAAAATTAAATTACCTTTTCAAACATCATCATTGCCAAGATATAAGTAACGTTTGAGATTATTTTAGAATTATGATTAACCCTTAAATTCGTAATGTATCCTTTTGGATACATCAGTTGGTTTAATTAATTTAATATCTTAAATAAATCAGAAGAAAACGAACAAAAAGAAACCACTTAAATGTGTGTCTAATTATATAATACCTAATACAAGATTCCGTTTTCATTGCGGTCCGCCACATTCAAATAACTAACAGAAGAAATTTGTGTTTTGCCAATTTAAGGATCAAAGAATTCTTATTCATAGGCCTATGCATATTCCTTTTTCGGCTTCATGGTCTTAAGGTAACGCAGAAAGGAACGTAAAAGGACATAATACCTGAAATAAGAGTCTCTGATAAATTTTCGGTTATTTCACGTTCAGATTTGATTTACAACGCTAATAAACTGAGTTGTTTAAAAATTTCGTTATAAGTAGCTAAATTGGTAGGAAATATTACAGTTGTTTGGAGAACACCCGTTACAGGAGTAGTGATATAGAAAACGCTGTACATTTATGACGCTCTGTGGATTATTTTGATTTCACTGTCCACATTTCGGAGCTTGAATCCACTTAGCTTGGTCGATATCAGATTTTTGTAAGCTTCATTAAATGTATTTTTTTCTCTGGTGTTGCTCTGCCGCAGCCATCAAAATTTGCTTGTTAGTATGTGAAATAGAATACACGAAACCAAAACAAACAAATATATGTTTATTTTTCTGTGAACCCAGTTTTTTTTTTTTTTGGGAAAGTCGCGAAAGTAGCTAATGAAAACTCTTAACATTATGTAAACGTTAATTGTTAAAATGACACCTACAGTCATTACAAATAATAAAATTTGTTAAATAATTGTGCTAACTAACTAACTCATTGGCACTATCGAGCCCATAAATTCATGACCGCGCGGATATATGTTCTCCATACATCCTAAATCTAAGAACTAACTCACTGGCACTATCGAACCCATAGGTTCATGTTCGCGCGGACATAAGCTCTCCATACACCTCTATCCTGAGCTAATGTTTTCCAATCATCCTCTGTATAATCCACTTCCCTCAAATCATGGTTAATGTTATTCTCCCATCTGATTCTTGGTCTGGGTGTTTTCCTTCGGATTTTCCTACAAAAAGCTTCCATTCCCCTCTTTCATTCCCCAGTCATGTCACATGTCCTTCCCACCACAGTGTATGAGACTTACCTGCTGTTATTATATACCGTAATATCTGGTTTCTTATAAAGATCATGTAGTTCACTGTTATGTAGTCTTCTCAATTCGCCTATCTGTTCATCTATCTATCTCTCTTTGGTCCAATAATTTTCCTAAGAACTTTATTCTCCAATACTCGTATTCTCCTTCCCCCCTTAAAGTAATAGAACTGGAATAATAATGTAACTGGGATAATAGCAGTTTTATATATTTTCAGTAGCTATAACATTTTTTTAGAGAAGTTGGGGCGACAAGAGTCCCTGTATGCATAATAAAACGCATTTCTAGAATTGAGACTATTTTCAATTTCTTTGTGCATCTCATTCCTATTTGTAATTATTGTTTCTCGGTCTTTGTATTCAGCCACTTTTTCAAAATTTCCCTCATTTGTCATTAACAAAATAAGTGTGGTAATACTTCATATTTCAAACCAATTTTTTTTCATTATAGTTGCGTAAATATTAAACTTCGTGTTGGAAAAGGGGGTCTATGGTATAGACTCTATGCCAGTATTCTTATATATAAAACGGAATGACGTAATGGTAAGTGCTGACTGTGCCGGCAATACTGAAAGGGTAATTGGCTGTCAGTAAGAGTGTCGCATTACCGATTTTCTTTTCTTCAGTCTCCTGAATGTGTTCGTCTCAGGCCCTATTGATGGGATCTGCTTCTTGTGATCAAAATTTGGAATTGAGCAGAATTTTTAATAGATAAGCCTTATTTATCTCCAAAGTTGGTTTATTATTTGCTTTCAATACTTAGTCGACGGAGTCCGGGTTTACGTTGAGCTATAATTTGTCATTTGTAGGCCTTACGTAAGGCAAGAATACAGATCTTTTATATAGGACTACAGGTAGAGAAAATACATCGGTGGAACGATGGATTCGACGATCAAGGATAATTGATTTGGTTTCTGATTTCTTTTTGGTAGAAGCCAAAGTTAAATAAGTCAACTGAGTAGCAAGACGCTGTTATTAACGCCCAGTTTTTCTTTAATTGTATTTTTAGTTACATCGGATCGAGTACTATATTTTAGTAAATAGTTTTATTATTTTGAGAATGTTCCTCATCAATGAGGGTTTTCTCCAACCAGTCTTAGTAATTAACATGAATTTAAAAGAAAATAAATAATTATAAATTACTACGGTCTTATAGACTATCAGTTTGCAACAAACATTCACAAATTTCCCTTAATTAAAGTTCTCCATTGTTCTCTGTGCTCTGTGTCTTCATCTGTTACACCAAATTTCCTCATTGAATTTTGAATGTTGTTCTTCCAGGCTGTTCGTGGTCTTCCTATTCTGTTCCTTCTTTAAATTTGCCGATGCATTAAGATTAGTAGTCTTTTATCCTTGATGTTTTATACGTGTCCATACCATTTGATCTTGTGCCTATCTGTAGATTCAATCTCATCCATTATATTACTTTCTGCATTTCTAATTTTTTATAGTCGAGATTTTCTGGCAGCTCTTCTCCAAAAATCCATTCTAAATTTGAAGAGAAACATTTTCACACAAACCAGGACCCAAATCCGGGACCTTTAGTTTACCGAACCAACTGAGCTACCGCGGCGAATTCCAATCTAGACGCAATTTTTTCTCTTATATACGTTGTAATTCGCCGCGGTAGCTCAGTTGGTAAGAGCAATGGTACGGTAAACCAAAGGTTCCGAGTTCGGGTCCCGGTCTGGGTGAAAATTTTTCTCTTCAAATTTAATTTATCCTTCATTGAGATGTGTTAAATTTATAATAAAGACATGAAGGTACTATGCTGACACGTTGTTGTGTCATTGTCCAAACTAATAATAATAAGTAATCACGAGCGCCTTTTGAAACATGTTTTATCTTCGGCATGCCAAATGACACTCCGAAGATGAAACATGTATTGAAAAACCTGATTTCAATAATTAACGAAGTTTTCTTGGACAAAACCCAATTCTTATTGAGGATGACAGATATAAAATAGATACATATTATTAAAAAAAATTAATACATAACCCCAATTGTGATAACAATGAATGTTAAAAATATTGATCATATCGAGTATAATAATAATAATAATAATAATAATAATAATAATAATAATAATAATAATAATAATAATAATAATCTATTCCTTTGTCCTCACGAGATTGAGCGGAGTCCATTCCAGTCCTTATGTGGAAAGAAACACTTCTACTATACAGCCAGGAGGGCCTCGCCATAGCGTAGTTGGTTAAGGCAAATCTTTTGGTGGCACCATTGCCCTGTGGCCGACTCAATCTCTAACGGAAATTATTACCAGTCGCTTGTTCCGGGGGTAAAGGCGACCATCACGCAGAGCTAAAACCCGGCTGACATCAAATGCCGATTTTCTATAAAAAAAAGTGGGAGCTTTAACCTTCAACGACCTACGGGTCTCCTCTGGTCTGTTTTACCACATTAACCCATCTATCCTCCCAGTGCGAAACCCGAAGAAAGTACAATAGGAGATTTTAGAACACACAGATACACGTCATGCATATTAAACTAAATTATACTTTTTTTTTATAGTAACTTGCCATAGCGCTTGAAATGAAAATTTTCATTAAATAACAGAAATCGAAGAAAGAATTAAAAATCAATGTTGTACTACAAATCTAGATGCATATGATAATGTATTGTTAACTAACTCCATGGGGCGACAGACCCAGGAGACCTTTGATCTACCAATAGCTCCTGGCTTCACATGGGCAATAATCTAGCCTGTATGTGGATGACAATGTGCTCCCCAGCCATTATAGCTTAACCTATCCAAATTCCTCGTGATGCTGAGTAGGCATCGGACCCAGAGCGTAGATTTCACGAGAAAAAATCTTCTCCCATGGGGACTCGAACCAGCGCATGTCGCGTAGCTATTATTGTCACTTTAACATCAAAAGTCATGGGGACCACTATAACTTCTAATTAACTAACTGGCTCTATCAAACTCGCAGGTTTGGGGCCGCGCGGACATAAGCTATCCATACATCCCTATCCTGAAATGTTTTCCAATCATCTCCTGTATAATATATTCCCCAAATCATGGTTAATGTTATTCTCCAACCTCATTTTTGGTCTACCAACAGGATTTTTTCCTCTGGTTTTCCTACAGGCAGCTTTCATGCCTCTCTTTCATTCCCCATTCGTGCGTCAAGTCCTGCCCATCGCAATCTACGAGACTTAACTGATCTTATTATATCTGGTTTCCTATAAAAATCATGCATCTCACTTTTTATGAAGTCTTCTCCATTCGCCAGTCTGTCCATCTTTATTTGGTCCAAAAATTTTCCTAAGAACTTTATTCTCAAATACTCTGACTTTTATTATAATTATATATTCGAGACATCATGATCTTGTTATGTTTTTCTTGTAAAACAGTGATTTAATTTTAATCATCTTATGTAAAGGTCGCGGTGGACTAGTGGTTATGCTCCTTGCCTCTGGTCCCGAGGGTCACGGGTTCGAACCCAGCCGGGGTCGATGAATTTTTTTAGGATGGAAAAATCCAAGGAGCAAGTCCTCCGGGAGGGACTTTAAGCCGTGGGTCCCGAGTCTGAAGTCAGGCTCGTAAAATACCCTTAAGCCTGAATGAAAAAGTCTCTAAGCAAAATTTACCGAATTTTCCCGTCCTAGTACTACCTTGGTTTCCTAGATGTCAGTATGAGGCGGAACGCTGACCATGGACCATTCAAATGACATCTGTACGAAAACAAGTGTAACTAAATTAGTATGGTTCAAATTCTTCCCTGTAGGTGGAGAGTGCTAAATCTCTGTTAAGGGAAACATGGGCTTACAAGATACAAGCAGATGAAAAGGTGATAATGAAGAAATGGACCCTGATTTTAACTTAGTATTTGCCTTGATGACAGAGCACAACTAGGAAAAACTTCACGTTGCTCGCTACGAAATTTGAACCAGGGACCAAACATTAGTGTTTGAATCAAGTCATTTGGTAATTATTTTATACTTATAAATTTACATCACGTCTTGTTCCATGTAGATCAAGATGAGTGGTATTTTTCTTATTTTAATGGACCTGTGTTATTATTCATTTTTAATTAAGGCAATTTAAAGTAAACTGAACAAAATTTCCTCCTATAAATTTCCTGTAAAATTAACCGCTTAATGAATAATGAAGTAAGGTTAAAATATAATTTTATCAACAAATTGAGTTGCAAAATGTATTTTTATGTTTTAATTAAAAAAAACAGAAACTACCTTCATACATTAGACCGCAAGACAACTTGAAATTCTGCTTTTCCTCTTTAATGGTGTAGATAAGCAAAGGTTGCAAAAATGTTAGCAAAGTAAAATAAGAAAAAAAGTTAGAATGAGAACATGGGGATTTCCAGAATTGAATTGCTTGTCGGATTTTTGCGACACAAAGAAAATTTCCTTCCACCTGCCGTCTCTGTAAAAACACACCAAATTTCTTAAATAACGAAAGTTAGACAAGTATCTTATATAATGATAAATAATTAGGAACATTCCTAGAGGATGTTTCAAAAAATGTAATTTATAGCGTTTTAGGTAAGAAGCGTAAATATTATGTCACACATAAAAACGGTGAATACGGAGTCATCTTACCTCATAACTTGTTGTATTCTATTTGAACTACTTTCGGTATATCAAGCGGACCGAAACTAGTTCAAATAGAACACAAGCTATGAGATAAGATGACTCCGGATTCTAACGACACAAAGAACATTTCCTTCTACTCGCCGCGCCGCGCCGCGCCGTTTCTGTAAAAACACATCAATTTTTTAAAATAACTAAAATAGATACGTATCTCATAGAGGGTGTTTCAGAATAAGTATTACAGACTTCTAGGGATTGTAGAGGAGAATTAGTAGATAAAGATTTGATGAGGAGCTCATGTACGGAAACGTACCATTTCGATGTAAAATAGGTTTGAAGATCGAAACACAATGCCTGATATCGTGTGTCTTGTGTTTCAGAATAAGTATTACAATGGGTGCGAAACATGGACTCTTACTTTAAGGGAGGAAAGGAGATTACAAGTATTTGAGAATAAAGTACTAGGAAAATTTTTGGACCAAAGAGAGATGAACAGACAGGTGAATGGAGAAGACTACATAACAATGAACTACATGGTCTTTATAGGAAGCCAGATATAATAAGAACAGTTAAGTCTCGTAGACTGCGTTGGACAGGACATGTTGCACATATGGGGAATGAAAGACTTGCATGGAAGCTTCTTGTAGGAAAGCCAGAAGGAAAACGCCCAGTTGGTAGACCAATAATGAGGTGGGAGAATAACATTAACTATGATTTGAGGGAAGTGGATTATACAGGGAATGATTGGAAAACATTAGCTCAGGATAGGTATGTATGGAGAGCTTATGTCCGCGCGGCCATGAACCTACGGGTTCGATAGTACCAGTGAGTAAGTAAGACTTCTAGGGGTTGTACTACAAGTGTAGTTCCAAGTGGCGACTCTGTTGTTCGATGCACAAAGTGTTCCTGCGACGCATGTTTTCATATTCACGCTCCACAAGACCTGATGTGTGCTCAATAATTTCTGCAGCCGCCAGAAATCTTGCAAGAAGATCTTCCTCCGACTCGACAGGTGTAGTACAACACCTAGAAGCCTGTAATACTTATTTTGAAGCACAAGACACACAATATCACTCCATTGTGTTTGCATTTTCAAACTTATTTTACATCGAAATGGTACGTTTCCGGACATGGGTTCCTTATCAAAACTTTATCTACTAGGTTCCTCTGCAACCCCTAGAAGTCTGTAATACTTATTCTGAAATACTCTGTATAATGATAAATAATTCAGTATATCGTGTATACTGAAACTTGTTCAAATAGAACGCAACACGCTATGATGTAAGATGACTCCGGATTTACCTTATTTGTTGAGATCAACCTCATTATGTTACTTCATAATGTAATTTATTAATTGTGTCATATGTTAATGAATTTTGACCGCTTAAGCTTTGGTTTCTTCCGGCTGCTTACTGCAAACTAGCGGCGTAGGCCGTAGTTAGACGAAGGAAAATCATCATCATCAATGGCAGGCATGGATTAAGCCAATTGGCCTGTTCCGCTTCAGGAAAGAAATTGATCCCTCCATCTCTTCTTAGGTCTTCCTGGGTCTCTTCGCCCTGTGGGTCTGTAGTTCAATAGCTGCAGAGGTAGTCTATTGTTTGGCATCCTCAGAAGGTGTTCATGCCAATTATTTTGATATTTTTGAATGATTTCAGTTATTGCTGGTGTGTTGAGAGCTTTGCGGATATCTTCATTACGCATGTGATCATAAAGCGTATAACCCACTAAAGGTCTTAATAACTTCATTTCTGCAGCTACTATCCTATTTAATTTACCTGTAGTAAGAGTCCAGGTTTCAGAACCATAAAGTAGAGTTGGAAGAGCCATTGTTTTATAAAATTTTAGAATTGTATCTGGACGCACTTTTCGGAAAAGAATGCTTTTTATTGTTCCTATAAGTTTTTTGAAATTTGACCAATTTTATGTCTATGTCTTTACATGTGTCGTACGAAAGATTGCAGCCAAGATAAGTAAAGTTATTAACTTGTTCTATTATATTGTTGTTAATAACAATTTTAGTTCTTATCGGTATTTTCCCTTGAAACGCCATAGTTTTTGTCTTACTCACCAAAATTTGTAAATTATAATCTTGGGTTATATTTGACAATCTATGTACTGCTCTTTGTAGGTGATCTTCAGAAGTAGCCAATATTACTTGATCATCTGCATACATTAATGTGTTGAGGGGTCGACCATTAATCATAAAGTGTGATTGTGATTGGTTTTGCCATAATTTTATGATTTCATTCATATATAAATTAAATAGAAGAGGGGAAAGTGGACAACCTTGTTTTACACCTTGGGATATTAGTATATCTGATTTGCTGATTTGATTATTTATTTTTATTCAAATTCGTGTGTTATGATACATGCTTTGAATCGCTTGAATTAAATGCTTGGGTATTCCTGCATTATGTAAGATATCCCATAATTTTATTCTGTTTACTGTGTCGAAGGCTTTATGATAATCAATGAATAACATTAAAGTTGGTATATTAAATTCTCTATGTTTTTCTACGAAGGAAAATAAAGAAACAATTGTGTGTTAGGAAATTTACACATTCCAATTTGCAAATATTACTCAAACTGGCCATTATTTTCTTAATTGACAAATAATCTTTTCTGTACCTGTTTATAGGCAGTAATGTAAGCTTTAATTAGGATATGAGGTCATAATTTTACCACATTCTATTTTATTCATTGAAAGAAACTGTTTACGCGACCTGGTATCAAAAAACGTGAGGAATTCCAGAAATGACATTGAGACTGCAGTTACACTAGTAACCAGTTCTTTCACATGACTCTTTTTCTTTCCTCAGTAAAAATAAATGGCCAGCATAAGATTTATAAACACTGTTTAAATTTAAATATAATAAAACATTATTTGACCAGCCGAGATATGGATAGACAGAGGATGCTCATGCAATACGTCTTCTCCGAGGAGTGATTTTGGAAATAAACAGGATGAAAATCCTACAAATTATGTATAAGAACTAACTAACTAACTCACTGGCACTATAGAACCCGTAGGTTCATGGCCGCGCGGACATAAGCTCTCCATAATTCCCTATCCTGAGCCAATGTTTTCCAGTCATCCCCTGTATAATCTACATCCCTCAAATCATAGTTAATATTATTCTCCCACTTCATTCTTGGTCTACCAACTGGGCGTTTTCCCTCTGGTTTTCCTACAAGAAGCTTCCATGCACCTCTTTCATTCCTCATTCGTGCCACATGTCCTGCCCATCGCAGTCTACGGGACTTAACTGTTCTCATTATATCTGGCTTCCTATAAAGACCATGTAGTTCATTGTTATGTAGTCTTCTCCATTCACCTGTCTGTACATCTATCTTTGGTCCAAAAATGTCCCTAAGATCTTTATTCTCAAATACTCGTAATCTCCTTTCCTTCCTTAAAGTAAGAGTCCATGTTTCGCATCCATATAATATAACTGGTAGAATAATAGTTTTATATATTTTCAGTTTAACGTTTTTTTTTTTGAAAGGAGTTGGGAAGTCAAGAGTCTCTGTAATGCATAATAACACGCATTTCCAGAATTGAGCCTATGTTTAATTTCCTTGTGCATCTCATTCCTGTTTGTGATTATTGTTCCTAGGTATTTGAATTCAGCCACTTCCTCAAAATTTCCCTCATTTGTCATTAGCTATCAATTTCCATTATATAATGCATTTTTGGTTGGTATTTACTTCCATTATGTATAAGAGTCCACCGCTGTGGTCTCGAGGTAGAGTGCTGCCTTGTCACGCAGCGGGCCCGGGTTGAATCCCCGGGCTTGCAGTTTTTCTGGGTGAGGTTTTTATCGGGGTTTTTCCTCCCCTGTAAGACAAATGTCAGGAAAACTTTAAAGCCCAAACGGTCCCCGAAATCATATGGCCATCATCAATATCCTCATCATTATCATTATCATCATCATCATCATACTTCCCTAGTAAAGCTGCAAGCATAGCAGTGAAAATGCTATTATTGCAGTGAAGGACCTGCCTTTGGGCAGAATTACTATGGATGGATGTATAAGAAGAAGACGAAATTATTATTTGGTATAAGGTAAACATTATTTTATATGATTTTTATTTATTTTTTGTTAATTATTGAATTCCATGTAATCTATTTACGGTTAGAATAGTATGAGGAGTAAATATTAAAATAATGTACATAAAATATTTTCCAGCTAAAGACATCCTGGATATCACTTCAGAAATGGGAATCCAACCAATGTAAATCAAATATATCATAGTCAATAAGACGTTTATTACCTCGGCATAGTCTGTAGAGATTGTTATTTCGTGAGTTAAGAGATAGTTGTGGGAGTATTTCTAAAAAAAATAAACTTCTCGCCATGTAACAAGTCGATAAGACTACCAAAACTTGAATACCTGTGCTCATTTTGAGAACTAAAAGTATGATGAAACTTACATTGGTGCGTTAGGCTGTCATTACTTCTTTCCGCATGTAACTATTACCCTTCTGCATCTTTTGTTTTTTATTTAGATCGGTAGACTGCTAGTTCGTTTAGTGACCACAAGTAGAATACAAAATATAAACTACAGTATATAAAACATTATCGTGCAACCCATATTATGTTACGACAGTGAGGCCTGGACATTTCGCAGAGTAGATGAACAAAGACTAACTGCGGCAGAAATGAAATTTATGAGACGTACTGCAGGTTACTCAAGAACAGACCATAAAATGAATTCTGAGATTCTCAAATAATTACAAACAGAATCAATCATGGAATATGTGCAAAAATACAGAAACAACTGGAAATCTTACATAAGAAGAACGAGCAGAACAAAAATATCACGTCAAATCTTAAATTACCAGCCACCAGGCAAGAGATCATTGGTCAGACCCTTCAAACGTTGGATTGAGACCGTAACAGACTGCTAGGTCAATAACATGAAAGGAAGAAGAAGAAGACATCGTACAATATAGCTATTTTAATACATTGTTTATAAAACAGAACACCAATAACACTGGTCAACATGAATTTTGTCTCAAGAGTACCAATAGTTGTACTTAATGCAGTTTTTTTTATCGTGTTTTCAAATATGTATTCGGAATCTCTCCATCACCCACAGTTTTTTTTATTTCAATTTCAATTAATGGATTTAAATAATTATTTTTTTTAATAAACCTAGATCTCTTCCCGGAAAATCTTGGCGCAGTGAGCGATGAGCACGGGGAACACTTTCATCAGGAGATTTCAGCTATGAAAAAGATATATCAAGACAAATGGAATCCTAATATGCTGGCCGATTATTGTTGGACCATCAAGAAGGATGCTCCACAGGCAAAATATAGCAGAAAATCGTCATTTCTTACTTTCTAGGTGAGTCCGAATGTTCGAATATTGTGTAGTTACGAATGTAGAACATATTATAGGAAGTGTTTGAAATTATAAATTCCTGTCTCTCGGAAATCTTGTGTGATGGAGAAAAGCCGATATCATATTTGAAATCAGCAGAAAAAATACTATCAGAATCACATATTTTTCTTTCTGAGACAAAAAAAAAAGTTTATTTTTTTTGTTGCTCAGTGTAATTTGTACAGAGAACAATTTATATCATATCAGGTTGTACTACAACAAAGATTATTTTTAGGAAACTGATTGTATTAGAAATTATTAGGACACTAGTTATATCGACATATATATACGTATATGAAACTTTTAAGAGAGGATAAAATGTTACTTGAAAATAATGAGAAATAGGTAAATGTTCTTCCTTTTAATAATACACTTGTATCCAATTATATTTTAAATTTCTTTATGAAGGGTTAGTAAAATTAGATTTCATAGAATAACATTTCGTGAGGGAATTAATATGAATATTGATAGTATTTGATGTTGAAGCGACAACGAAAAAAAAAAAATTGGGCCAAACTGAGACGAACGGACAGATGAATAGAGAAAACTACATAACAGTGAAATACATTATATTTATTGAAAACCGGATGTAATAAGAACATGTAGATTGACAGGAAATATGACACGAATAGGTCATGGAAGAAGGGCATGGTCTTTCTTACAGAGAAAAAGGAAAAGCGCACATTAGGTAGGCCAACGATAAGCTGGGAAAATAACATTAAACATGATTTGAGGCAGATAAATTGTATAGAACACGATTGGAAAATATTAGCTTAGGGTGGGAGTATACTGTATATATGTCCATGCTGCCTTGACTCTCCCGGGTTCGGTAATGCCAGTAAATTGGTTATATGAATTTATATTTGTAGAAGTAATTAATTTTGAATATTCTGATATAATGTACTTTGCTTTAAGACGATAGCTTTTTTCTTTGTCTTTTTCTTTCGTTTACACTGTTCTTCCTTTTTGTCTTAACTTTGTTAACCTTTTTTTTATCTTATTCACACATACAAACACAAAACAGTACACACACCCAGACCCAAGGTGGAGATTTAAAATCCCCTACCCCGCCGGGAATCGAACCCGGGTCGCCGGAGTGGAAAGTGGGATTCTACCGACTACGCCACGGCGACGGACTCTCATAGTGATACATTTTATAAGAAGTATTTGGAAATCATGTAACAAAGAGTTATTTTAGTGTATCCAAATCTTAGTGGAGGTAATCTATCTTTGTGAGTTTTTTAATAGAATACTTACATATGCTTCTTGAATTATCTTTGTTACATTTTCTATTATTATTTTCAGTTCAAAAATTTATCCGCGTATTCTTCAATTTCTTATTTATATGTGAAACGAAGTTTGCAGGGGGTAGGAATGTGATTGAAATTTCGTGTGTTGCAATATTTATAGTTGCAGAATATATTCTATTTCCCTCCTTTCCTTTGTGTGTGGATATCCAGGTGAAAATGATTTACACTGCCAGGTTTACAAATTTAAAATAATACTTAAACTGAAGACCGTGATATTTGTTCCACAGAAGATAAAGAGTTGACAACTTTTCAAATACTGTAAACCCTCTGACAAACTGGCGGATTCGAGGGCCGTAAATAACTCTTTTCATTTATTTTATTATATTTTTGCGGCCCGTCTCCATCGAAAAATATAACCACAAATTAATTGAATTTTGTACTCTGCCGAGCAAATTCCAGTCGAAAAATGACAAAACAGCTCGTGGATCAACGCTTACAGACGTCAAACTTTCTTCCATAATGAAGGTTGCGTCTTCGAAATCTAATTCTCCGAATTTTCCAAAACTCGCTGCAAACAAGCGGTGCCAAGTGTCTGACAAAAAAAAAATAGTGACATATTTTTCGTTTTTCTATTGTGTTTGTGGTGAAATATTTTGTTATAACGTTTTTATTATAAATTAAATTATATATTTGTATTTTATATCATTTTTACTTCCATTAAAACTGTATTAATGCATTATAAATTTTAAATGTAATAATAAAACCGATGAAGGAATAAGAAAAATTGGGTTAAAGATACATTTGGACAAAAGCAAGTACTATTTGGTAAAAAGAGATAAACAAAAAACAAATCCGATTTTTGAAGGCAGACATGGAAAAATAAAAACTTATGAGGAATATGTATATTTTGGGACAAAAATTAGTGTATGTGGAAGTCATATGCACAAATTAATGAGGGGATAAATAAGGGAAAATGTGCAATATCAAAAATAAATGTTGTTCCATGGGATTAAAATATAAGTTCTAGGACGAAAATATTTTAAATACAATAACGAGTACAATGGCATATAGTGCAGAAACTTAGGAATAAAAATATAGAACAATAAGTAAATTAAATTCTGGAGGTATGGATTTTTGGAGGCGTTCAGCTGGAATTTCTAGAAGAGATGAAATAAGAAACGGTATAATTAAAAAATGGTGAATGTTCAAACTTTAATTTGTGGATTTCATAAAAAAACAAACAAAACGGTATGGTCATGTAAAAAAAATGAGAAAAGACAGATTCCCAAATAGGATACTAGAATGGGCGCCACTTGCTAGAAGAAGACGGCCAAAAATAGCGTGGATTGATGGTGTTTTGAACAGCATGAGGGAAAGAAGGATTGGACAATGGAGATTGGAATTACAGAGATGTGTAGAGGAGAATACAGTAGAATTATTGGGCTCAGGAAGATGTGAAACATTGTGAAACTTGCTAAATAAATTAATAAATCTTCTAATATATAAAAATGAATGTTTGTTTGTTTGTTTATTTGTTTGTTCGTACTTTATGCTCGGCCATACCGTTGATCCGATTGTGATGGGACTTTTTGCAAAATGTTCAGGAGATTCCCGGGATGAACATAGGCTATAAGAAACTTCTGATACTCAACTCCTACATCCTTATAAATCACCCTTTATAGTGGAAAACGTAAAAAACTAGCTCTTTGGACGATTAAATTTCTTACTCTGCCTAAACCACAACAAATACACAAGATTAATATACACAGAATTGAATATCTCAAAAAGCTCTACAAAAAATGTCCGCGACAACATATGTTTATCTCTTACGGATAACTCATAATAACCATTTTTATCTTTCATTGATGCCAAGAAGATCGAGACAAATACGTGGATTCCTGTGCAAGCATAGCAGCACATGACGGGTATGCTTTTAGGGATAAATCACAATAACGAATTTTGTATTTAGCTCATTTATGCCAAGGAGATCGAGATAAGTATATTCCCGAACAACACCGGGTAATCAGCACGGGAATTTTAAAATAATTACGATATACATTTAAAATTATTTTTCATATTACTTATTCAACTAATCATAAGAAGTGCATTAATTTTCGATTTCAACTCATTTATGCCAAGAAATTCGGGATGAGTAGATTCTCGGACAACGCCCGGTAAACAGCACGGGGTATATAAAAATAATTACGATATAAATGTTTCCGTCTACTTATTTAACTAAACATAAAACACATTCATTTTCGTATTTTAGCTCATTTATGTCGAGAAGATTGGGATAAGTAGATTCCCGGGCAACGCCGGGTAATCAGCACTAGGTATCTAAAAAAATATAAATTTGTAATTATTTTTTCTTATACTAATTCAACTAAACATAAAATCACATTAATTTTCTTTTATTTAGGCGTAGGAGCGCACAGCCGAGTATTAGCTAGTAAACTATAAATGTGAATCAATAACAAGCAAGAACTAAGTCAATAAAAAAAAATGTATTACTAGGTTTAGCAGTGACAATATTTGTTGTTAACGTGTGACCCGCGAGAGTTTAATAATGATAAAATTTATGAAATTCATTGCGGTGCAAATGAGTTTGACACATGTGTTGTAAAATAACTATTGAAACACCCAGTAAAATCCTGCAGGCATTATTAAACACAACGGAATCTTCCTGTAAGCATGTTGAACAACACAAACTTTAAAGTTAGGGAAGAAAATGAGCGTTTGTGGGAACGGGAGCTAAACAGTGATTCAAAATAATTGTACTGCATTTCTTTATAATAGACCAACCATTAAGTCAATTTATGTACAACGTAAACATTGTATCTGGCCAAATTATTAAATGTGATAACAGTACAACATCACTGAAAAAATGAAAAATTAAGTTCGCAGTCATGTAATTAAATGGAATTACGATCATTATAATCGACATCATCTCACAAAAACTAACAACACAAATTCATTCAATTATGTGTTTCTGTTTTACTTCATAAATTCACTCTCATTACTGCAAGATACTTATTTCAGATTTATTCATCTAACACCAGGATGTTCATGCCCTAAAAACATACTTATATATACATGCATGTATATTTTTTTAAACCTTAAAATATGCCAATAACTATACACGAATAACATCTACATTTTTTACATATCACTAACAGATAAATAGAGCACTAAATAATAACTAACAAGTGATAAATCTAATAATAATGTAAGTCAAACTAGATGAGATAAAATTTGAATTTACTACTGAGAAATTAAACAATTATTACAAAAAATAAAATTCATTAATGTATCATTTTGTTTTCTGAACTGAACCGATTGTTTTAAAAATATTTTATTTATTTTACTGATTATTTTATATTATTTTCATTTTAAAACTTTTTAGAATAATTTTATTGCATATTTTTTTTTTTTTTTTGAGATCTCAGTCAACTCTCAATCTGGAGGACCGGGGGCCTTGATTGTGTTATTACTTAATTGTAATATTTTTATTGTGTTTTTATGTAAATGTAATGTTATTGCTGTTTTTGTTTATTTTTCTTTACACTAGTACCAATTATTACTTTATTGTAACGGACTGTCAACAGCACGTACGGCTTACTGCCCGTGCGACCCATATTTGTAAATAATATTGTAAATATCTTACTTTTTGTCTAATAAAGTCCTACTACTAATACTAATACTAATACTAGTAATGGCTGGAGATTAAAGTCTAACGATGAACTCAAGCAGCTCTATAAGAATCTGAATATAGTCGCATTTATAAAACAATATCGGGATAAAATGGTATTTTGTTTCCGTCTTTGATCCTTGGGACTGCGAGCAATGTATAAGATTCACCTTGAAGTGGGTTGCTAGCCCATTTTCATGGTGGGTTTATTATTCGGGGTTTCCTCCCTAGGCTGATCGCCTTCACCCAGCTCCAGAGCTCAGCCTGCCCCGTTTTATTTCGGAGTTGCCTCTCCTAGATGGATTGTCTTGTAGGACTAACGGACCCCATCCGCCCGTTTGTCAATCTACAAGGCAGTAGATGTAGAGTTGCCTCTTCCGTCAGGTACACCGTACCGAAGGACTCCTTCTCCGCTGTATCTGCCGTTAAGGTCTTCACCGTAACCCTGGCAAGGGGCTCTCACAAGGTACTATCAGCTGGGCAAGCTGAACCAAGGTTTTTTTACGAGGTGTTACTCCTCCCCCTCAGCCTTTTTCAACCTAACCGGCTTGCAAAAAGATCTATAGAAGATAGACCAATGGACGGGAGAAGAACAAGAGGAAGACCTGCCAAGAGATGGATAGACAGTGAATGTACATCCAGTACGTCTTCCTCCGAGGAGTGATTTTGGAAATAAACAGGATGAAAATCCTACAAATTAAGTTTAAGAAGAAGAAGAAGGTTAAAATGGAGAGGCAAGAATAAAATGGAGGAAAAGACATTTATCAAGTTTTTGTAATGAACCAAAGGGAAAAAGGCAAACACAGAGATATAGAACCAGATAGTAGGATTATGCGTGCAATGATATTAGGAAATGTAAAATTACAAGGTGGAATGTAAGATCTAATTACAGAGATGACTGGAGGAGGTCAATGGAGGGGGGAGAAGATCCTCATTTGACTGTAGTGCCACTTAAGAAGATTAAGATTATATCTTAAATATGCACGTAAATTATTGGCGATAAAAATTTATTTTTGTTTTATAAACACAAAATATTCATATTTTTATAACATGAAGTGAAATTTTATTAGAATAAACAAACATATATGCCACAATACATACGCTTATCATGAAATATTTGGTTTAAAAGTAAATGCTAAAATATGCTTAAATTTTGATGAATTGTACAAATATAATTAATCAGAATTTTTTTGCAGTTATTGGATTATGTAAAACCTTACTGACCGTAATTATCACTTAAGTTTTAAAATTACGTAATAAAATTCTTCTTCTTCTTCCTCTTATACTTAATTTGTAGGGCATTCATCCTGTTTATTTCCAAAATCACTCCTCGGAGGTAATAAAAATTATTTTTTATTAAACATTATCGCCGTCTCTATATTTCTAACATTGATGATGATGATCATCATCATGTCATTATATAGGTTCCGACAATACCGATGGTATAATGCTCGCTTCTGAATCGTCTTATCATCATCATCATCATCACCATTATAATCCGTGCAAGTATTAGGCCATATGACCTGTTACAGTCTCAAAGAGGAATTTTCCATCCAGCGCTTTTTTTGGACGTCCCAGCGATATTTTGCCTTGGGGTAGTAATGAAGCATGGTTTTGGGAATTCTATGAGATGCCATTCGTTGAAGATGGGCTTCCCAGTTGTTCTGGTAGTTTTGTATATGGTGGAGAATGGGTTATACATCCAACTCGTCCGTAATTTATTTTATGGTCCCACTTTGTATAGCCTGCTGCACGGAGCATAAATCGCATCTCATTTGCTGTTATTCGGCTTTCGTCTCTTCTTCGTATTGTTCATGCTTCACTACCATATCTTAATACTGGTCTTGCGAAAACCTTATAAAGCCGTAATCCTGTGTTCTTTTGTACTAAAGATGGTTTCATAATACTGCTAATTATTCCCGTTGTTTTTGTGAAATTTATGATTTTCTATGATATACCAGCTTCATCTTGAAATGTTAACTCCACCAGGCTAAATAAATCTTAAATCTTAAATCTTAAATCTTAAATTATAACCTGAATCGTCTTAAAATATAAAAATTAGAGTGCTTTTTTAATCACTTTTGAAATTTCATACTTTGGTATAAAGCAATATATTTTATTACACATTGCTCATTATTTAAAAGTGTAAATTACAAAAAAACTCATTAATAAATCTTTTTTATTGAATTGTAAAATATCTTGGTAATTATAGCCGCTTTGAACGTATAAATAAAACGTTGGCACCCCTGATTCAACGGTTCTCTGAGCCGTGTATTCAACTGGCCATATATTTTCAGACCTGAAGAAAAATAGCTCTGAACTGCGGTATGGTAATTTACGGCAATGAGAGAGGAAAGAAAAAAAATGTTTCCCAAAAGATAAAATGTGTTATATTCACGTGGCAAAAAAAGAAAGAAAAATACACAGAATTTAATTATTATCATTGAAAACCTTTGGGGTGTTGGTTGGCTGTACCAGCCTCTATAGTGCCTGCTAACCTGAGTAATTTTAATATTGTTTAATAAATGAAGATAAAAACGTGTAATATTCCTTAGGTTACGACATTAGGTATCAATGGATTTACTGTTTACATAGGTTCGTGTAATCCCAGGCAATAGAGTACAGTCTGGTAATGAAAACCTCATCACTACGTTCAATCTCAAAACTCATATATATAAAGACCTATATAACTGAATACATGTCTGTCTGTCCTTTATACAGTTCTAACCGATCTTCGTGAAAATTTGTATACACATGGTTTCAGATGCGGCGAGTGTTTAGCCGTTATCTGTTATGTTCTAAAATCATTAGGTGTAGGAGTTCACCTGAAACGAAAATTTAATAATCGCTCTAACGATCGCAATTTTCGATGTTTCACAATGAAACTCAGTATATCTTATTAAAATAAACCGAGGTAGATATTATCCAACAGTGAGCGAAACCCGACAGTTAGAAGTGGGGGTTTACTTGAAATCCGAAATTAAAAAATGCCTATACGACTGGACCGATTTAGATGAAATTTTTTGTGTGTGTTTGAGTGGGTGCCTGGATGGTTTAGATTCACAATTGGACTCGGTAGGTGGCGCTGCGATCGGGTAATAGGATTTTCATGTCATATATGTAGTCATCTGCATTACCGACATATTCCACGCAACAATAATATGACGTCATAATGCACGCTTCTTGATCCACAACAGATGACAGTGAGGAGTTTTCTTGTGAACGTATTAATTAGTGAATTTTATGGTAAAAAGTAACATATTTTTATTGTCTGGCCATGACACGAGGAGTGAACGTTTGGGCAAGTCAACGTATGCCGGGTCCGCTAGTTGTCTATAAATAATGAGTGAAATTGTAATATAGTACGAATCACTGAATTCTTTACGAACTTTAGATCCATGCGTCGTATGATTCTCCAAAAAAATTCTAAAATATGAAATTTCAAATATGTCGAATGTACCTGTGACGAACCTATGCCTATCAACCTGACCTACAACACGTATAAGTGCACATTTCTCAGCCCTTTAATAATACAGGGTGTATCCAAAGTTACTATCCATTTAAACGAAGGAAGGCAATGATTGAAATATCAATGTTATTGTGAAGTTTTACACATATTCATGACCACCATCAAGGTGAAGTTACATACTCCATCTTTCAACTGTGAAACGAAAAGTATACCTAAACATTTAAACCGTAAAAATGTCTGCTGCTTCTCTGATACGATTCCGTTAAACAAGCAGATGCGATGAGGATGTTTTCGTAGAATTCTCCACACTGTGTTGCGAGGAACATTGAGTTCTACTGAGGCGTCGACTTGATGTGTTCGGACTGTCACTGGCAATTTGAACTTGCTGCGCTATTTCTGGTGATACGAGTGGTCATCCATGACGTGCCTCATTACACACACTACCGGTACGCTTAAATTTGTTTACAAACAGATGAATGTGTGCCTTTGTTGACGCTGGTTTACGGAATTTATGGGTAAATTCAGCTCTGGCGTCTTCATATGACAATCCGCGGTACCTGTGCGTAGACAATAGCAACCAGTTCTTCCGTGCTAAACATGTTTCACTAAGCTAACTGTGTAAGCAAATAATAATAATAATAATAATAATAATAATAATAATAATAATAATAATAATAATAATAATAATAATAATAATAATAATAATAATAATAATTCATGAAAGGAAGTGGATAGTGACTTTAGAGACATCCGTATTATAATCTGTTCGATTTGCCTATTGTTGTGACCATCAACAAAACCTAAAAAATCGTGATTTCATAACAGCTGATAGTTATAGGAATTTACTTACTTACTTACTCACTGGCACTATCGAACCCGTAGGTTCATGGCCGCGCGGACATAAGCTCTCCATACATCCCTATCCTGAGCTAATGCTTTCCAATCATTCCCTGTATAATATACTTCCCTCAAATCATAGTTAATGTTATTCTCCCACCTCATTCTTGGTCTACCAACTGGGCGTTTTCCCTCTGGCTTTCCTACAAGAAGCTTCCATGCAAGTCTTTCATTCCCCATACGTGCAACATGTCCTGCCCATCGCAGTCTACGAGACTTAACTGTTCTTATTATATCTGGCTTCCTATAAAGACCATGTAGTTCATTGTTATGTAATCTTCTCCATTCACCTGTCTGCTCATCTCTCTTTGGTCCAGAAATTTTCCTAAGTGCTTTATTCTCGAATACTCGTAATCTCCTTTCCTCCCTTAAAGTAAGAGTCCATGTTTCGCACCCATATAATATAACTGGTAGAATAATATTTTTATATATTTTCAGTTTAACGTTTTTTGAAAGGAGTTGGGATATCAAGAGTCTCTGCAATGCATAATAGCACGCATTTCCAGAATTGGAATTTAGATATATAAGTTAAACTTGCAATTTAATATTCCGGAGCACGCGATAGCGTTGTTGGTTGAGGCATTACGTAACAAGCCGGAAGGTCGAGGGTTCAAGACTCGAAGAATCAGGATTCTTATACTGGCCTAAACTTCTAGCGGCAACTTAGCATTGGAGTCGGCCCAGCTTCTAGTAATAGTGAAAATTTTATGGGCATATTTCAGAAAGAAAGGAAGTACATTTTCAACGTCATTGCACATGGACCAGTTTGACAGTAAGTGGAATTGCACAGATAGAAAATAAATAAATAAACAAATACATGCATGGATACAGTATTTACAAATATGTACCTACACTCATACATAAAAAATATAAAATATTGAATATATTTAAGTTTACGTCAACAGGACACAATGCCACACACCTACATTCATATATAAACAATTAATGTATATATATTTAAAAAAAAGTGAATCTCATTTTGTAAAATAATAAAAATATAGCTACAAAACAGACTTAAAAACAAACCAACCCCCATACATACAGACACGCAAACACGCACACACACTCACGCACGCATAGAACTCCTTCCTCGCACAGCAAATACACTAGAAGGCTTTTTAACTTCTTCTTCTTCCTTCTAAGTATTAGGCCAAGGCCTATTACGATCCTATAGAAAATTTTCCCTCCAGCGTTTCATAGGACGTCCCAGAGATCTTCGTCCTCTTGGTATATAATTATAAACAGCTTTGGGGGATCATTCTTTCAAGATGGTGTTTCCAATTTAGTTGGTACTGTTTAATATATTCCAAAATTGGCGTTGTATTAAATTCTTTTAAGATATCGGTGTTCCTTTTCCGATCCCGTCTGGTGTAACCCGCTATATCGTGTAAGATTTGAAAGCATAATAATAGTCCCTTCGATGGTTGCTGGCCAAATGAAGGCAAGACCAGTGATGGGGCTGCCATCTTATAGCCTCTGGTCAGGCTTTTCTGGAGAAGAAAAGAAAATAAAGGTAAGAATAAATGGAAGAAATGAAAGACTCCCTAGCCCTCGGATGCCCTAATAGCGTCGGTGTCGAAAAAACAAGAGTTAACCAAGAGATGTTACATCCACCCATCCATCCTTAGTAATTCTGCCCGAAGGCAGGTCCTTCACTGCAATCGTAGCATTTTCATGCTACGTTTGCAGCTTTACTTGGGAATTGTAGGTGTGGTAGCTTTCCGTTGCTTTCCACACCTGTGAGGGATGGTGATGATGGTGATAAGGATGATGATGATGGCCATATACTTTCGGGGACCGTTTGGGTCTTAAAGTGATTCCTGACATTTGTCTTACAGGTGCGGAAAAACCCCGATAAAAACCTCACCTAGAAAAACTGCTCCGACCGGGAATGGAACCCGGGCCTGCTACGTGATAAGGCAGCACGCTACCTCGAGACCACAGCGGTGGACAGAGGTTAGATAGTAAAGTTAAAAGAAAGTCTGTTATAAGTAAGTGGAAGAAAGGAAGAAATACCAGATCGGTTAAAGATAAAAGTAAGCGGGAAAACACAAGTACGTAAGTGGAAGCAATGTTTTGCTCAGCTTGGGCACCTTGTGGTCGCCATCCACATATCCCCTAGATGGGGACCCCTGAGGGTGACTTTTTAACAAAGACAACTTTAATATATGGTACAATTGAAGTTAGGAAACAAATACCATATTGAAGTTCTCATTAGTATTAACACGTATTTCTTCTTTGAAACCCCAATTTTTACAATCACTCAATTTCCTTGCTGCGATCAAAAATTTGCACGTTTTCAGTTTGCGCTCGACCCGTCCTAAGAGATCCCAACACGCTACTTTCCCACGACCCGACCTGAAAAATCTATTCGGCATCAATCTAATCTAGGATGCTCTGTCTCTCTACAAAATTATATAATATATTATTTTCCCGCTCATTTCAGAGAGGACATATTTTAATGTCGTCTTCGCTTATTAAAATATCGGTCATCCGTCCCGCCAAATGGTACCATGCAATAGCACTTCTATCATCCCAATCCAAAGTATCGATTACTTCTCCTTCACCCAGGAAGTTCTAACTGCAGGATGGCGATAAGTTCTGGCTACACTCGGCCTCTATGTACTGCCTGTACATAACTAACAAACTCACTGGCAATATGGAACCCGTAGGTTCATGGCTGCGCGGACATAAGCTCTCCATATATCCCTATCCTGAGCCAATGTTTTCCAATCATCCCATGTATAATCTACTTCCTCAAATCATAGTTAATGTTATTCTCCCACCCTCATTCTTGGTCTACCATCTGGGCGTTTTCCCTCTGGTTTTCCTACAAGAAGCTTCCATGCACGTCTTTCATTCCCCATTCGTGCCACATATCCTGCCCATCGCAGTCTACGAGACTTAACTGTTCTCATTATATCTGGCTTCCTATAAAGACCAAGTAATTCACTGTTATGCAAGTCTTCAACATTCGCCTTTCTGTTCATCTCTCTTTGGTCCAAAATTTTTCCTAAGAACTTTACCAATTAAATTATAGTTTCTCCACCATACATTTCTATTGGCCAATTCCGCGTGTTTCTCTCCCATATCCAGCCCATCCCTATGCCCTTCAATCACCATTCTGCACTGGATATCCAATCTTCCTAAACATACTGCCTTCTCTGTTCTCTGTAACACTCTACTCTGAGGGTGTGCTGGTCCCTGTTTATTATGTCCAAACAATATTCGATAGCTATAATTTTTCCCTGTATTGTGTCTAAAAATGTACCGAATTATTTGATTATAGCACAATTCGAAGTCTCCATTGCTAACCTCAGCGCTCTTTTAAGAACGTGATTTGAATTTTATCTAGAGTCCTTGTTGTTTCCAACCCCATAATTCCGAGCTCTATAGCATAGCCGCTCTGACAGTTGATGAATAAATTTGTTCTATCGTACGCACTGCCAAGTTCCGTCAGCCTGTAACGAAAAGCAGTACGAGGTATATGTTCTGGTTGTATAGCAGGCTGTCACGCGGTGCTGACATCCCGACTAACATCTCGTATCGATTGTCTAGAAATATGGGAATCTTAACCGTCTTCTACTCCTAGGCCTCTAAAGCCTATAGTGGGATTACTTTAACTTTTAGTTTTATACTAATTTAAATTACGATTTTTCTCAAGTAATTTACAGAAGAATAGCTCTCGCCTGGAAGGCGTTCTGGTCACTGAAATTTATAGTGCTGGACAAGTCACTCAACCGGAAACTCAAAATGGAAACACTACAAACCTGTGTTCTTCCAACACTGTTATATGGCTGCCAAACTGAAGTACACACTCCAAGTATGCCAAAGGAAAATGGAGAGGAAAATCTTAGGTATAACTCTGAAGGACAGAATCTCGAATACAACACTTCAAGCGATATCCTCAACAACTGATCCCGCACAACAAGCCATCAGGAAAAAATGGAAGTGGGGAGGCCACGTCGCAAGAATACAGGACGACAGATGGACAATAAAAACAACCATGTGGGACCTGTACACAGGCAAGAGACAGCGTGGAAGACCAAGACGACGATGGGCTGACATCTTCAAAGAACGAGCAGGGGCGCAATGGTCCAGAGTCGCCAGATGCAGGAAAAGCTGGAGAACGATGGAGATCCAATTGTGTATTAACTAATCACAGAACAGACAGTGTATACAAACCAAGTGCTACATCCAAGTCAACTTCTCACCACGGAGTAGCTCACCGGGTGACACTCTCAAATAGAGCTTAACCCCTGTACAGGGAGGCCTTTGCCCTAAAGGGACATATCAGGCTTTATTTATTTATTTATTTATTTATAACCCTAATTTAATCAAGAACTTAGATTTTATTTTCCGAGTATAGACCATTTCATAATATGGTCTAACTTAAATTATGATGTTCCTGGATACAATTTTCTTTTTATATTACTACTACCAGGCTACTGTTAATAATATTAATAATAATGATAATAATAATAACACTATTAGTAATTATAATAACTCTCACTGGCACTATCGAACCCGTAAGTTCGTGGCTATGCGCAAAAAGCTATCCATACATCTCTACCCTAAGCTAATATTTACCATTCATCCCTGTATAATTTACTTCCCTCAAATCATGACTAATATCATTTTCCCATCTCATTCTTGGCTTACCTACTGGATGCTCTCCCGTTGGTTTAACTACAGAGGAATAGCGTCCAGTAGGTTGGCCAAGAATGATATGGGATATAAGCATTAACCATGATTTGAGGGAATTAAAATATTGTACAGGGATGATTGGAAAATAGCTAAGAATAGGGATATATGGAGAGCTTATGTCCGTGATACCATGAACCTAGGATTTCGATAATGCTAGCGAGTTACTTATTATTATTATTATTATTATTATTATTATTATTATTATTATTAGTTTTATTAGTTTTATTAGTAGTAGTATTAGAGAGAGGAAGTTTAATTCAGGATCCTCGAATTGAAATCAGACTGTTCTATGGAGATGGCCTACACTCGGAAATTGAAGTAAAAATTCATAATAATAACAATAATAATAATAATAATAATAATAATAATAATAATAATAATAATAATAATAATAATAATAATAATAATAATAATAATAATAATAATAAAGCAAACATGTTAGTAGTAATATTAATTATAGTAATAACAGTGTATTGAAATTATTTATATGGCTTGTGTTTATTTCGAATACAGAAGTCTCTAGGTTTACAGCTGTTGATGTAGTATTCATATGAGTTCATGTTGTAATTAGCACATCAATGAATAAATAGGGTAATGTGTTTGACGGCAAGGAATACCTTTACATGAATGAGAGGATCTACAGTGAAGATTTCCTGGAATTTATCAGTAATTAGGGTAAGAGGTACTTGCGCAGATTGTGGAATACATTCTGACATGTCAGTGCAAAGAGTATTGATGCGAAATCTCGTCATTTATCATAATGAACATATCTACATACATAATAAATTAGCATGCTTTTAATGCATTTCTCAATGATAAACGTCTCAGATGTACATTTTTACATCCATTACCATAGTAACCGACCACCCGCGCAATAGTGTCACATAAGTATGTGAAAAATATAATGCACAACGTATTTAAAAATATGCAAGTTCTTAAACTCCAAAAAATTATCCTACAATATAAATTAACCGAGGAATTGGCATAAATGATAGCATTTGAGAATTGAATTAGGGATGTCTCAGGTTCAAATCACAGTACTGACAAATCTGATTGATTGTTTTTAATAGTCAATTCTAATGCTGGGTCGGAATTTCATTATCAGAAACTATTTCATCACATTCTCCATTGCACAATATATTTAATCCTTAAATTGGCAAAGCACTGACTGACTGACTGGATAAGGCGAAGTCTAGCTTCGCCCAGTGTGCTGCGTATGTTAGAACCCACTAGGGCTCTTTGGTAGCTAAGTTAATAGTGGCTATCATTACGGGGTTGCAGTTCACTTAACCCGAACCTATTTGGCGGCGCTAGCGTTTGTGTGCGAATGGTGATGAAATTTGGACAGAGATAGGGATGTGATGACCTGAAGCAGGACATCAGAAACCACATTGCTTTCAAGCCGAGAGTCGGAAATCCAGCACTGTGGAATGAGCCACGCTACTCCAGGTGAGAGCACATCGCCAAATCTCTGGCTGGATTTAATGAGGAGTAAATCGGATGAATATGTTTCTATGTACAGCACGCCTCTGGGGCAAGCGTCCCATAAAATTTGTATGCAAATATGTAAATTTGTGCATCTTGCTTACATTTTCATTTTTCATGGCATCAATGTGGGGAAGTTGCGCTACGTTGTGTAGGTCTGTAATCCTTGTGAAACGCGGTGCTTGAAAAATTATTTTCAAACACTTATTCTGTATAATTTGTATTCTTCGTTTATGCTGTTTTGCGAGGATGCTCCAGGCCTCACATCCGTACAGTAGCATGCCGCGGATCACGCTTTTATACAGTAAAAGCTTGATCTTACGTGACAATGTATTCGACCTGAAAAATGGGTATAAAATTGCAATTGCTGCATTTGCTTTATGTTGTAGATGTCGAATATGAATTTTGAACGTAAACTTGGGGTCCAGATGGACCCCAAGATACTTCACTGAAGGTTCAGGCAAAACACTGACTGACTGACTGTTTTGTGGCAATGACTAGCATTGCCCAGTGTGCCGCTTTTTGGGAACCAGTTGAGGTCCCTTGGCGGCCAAACACCATTGTGTTTATTCAGTAGGGGTTTTGTTCCTTAGCCTTGCTGTCTCGCGGCTTATGTGTTCATTACCGTAGCAGGTATGGATGATATGAGGATGGTCCCTCACCAGAGCAGGGTCATCATAAACCATAGTCGCCGGACAAGCAGAGAGTCCGAAAGCCGGCGACATGGAGTGAGCCACACTACTCTAGCTGGAATCCAGCACACATATCATGGAAGTGGACCGTCATCGGGGTCTCTGGTGAATATGTTTCGGTGTACATCACGTTGCTGTAGCATATGCCCTATATTGCGAACAATTGGATTCTCATGATTTTCTATATGTTGCAACATGTGCACAACCCTTTTTTCAATTGTATCGGCAATATAGGGCATCTGTGCTTGGTCGTGAAGTACTGAGATCCTAGTGCGTAGTGGAGCTGAAAGTATTATTTTTAAGCATTTATTCTGGATTATTTGAACTTTTTTCTTATGTCCAGCAGCTAGGATACTCCAGGCTTCACAACCGTACAGCAACATGCTGCGGATCGCAACTTGATATAAAGTAAGTTTGATCCTGGTAGATAGCATAGGCGACTTGAAAAATGGATATAATAGTGCAATGGCAGCGTTTGCTTTATGTTTTAGATTTTCAATATGAATTTTGAACGTAAGCTTGGAATCCAAATGGATTCCAAGATACTTGGCTGAAGTATCTGGACGGAGTCTAAGAGTTCCTAAGGTGAGTCGGGCAGGAGTGCGTTTGTGGGTTTTTGCAAATACAACGAATTTTGTTTTATTTGCATTTAGTTTTATATTCCACAGACGCATATAGGATTGGACTGTGTTTAGGGCAGTTTGGACCACACGAATGTGGAACGGTACGGAACGAAAACGTGCCTGATAAAACAGACACGTATCATCAGCAAAGGATGCTATATTTACGCTAGGAAAGGTAGGGAAGTCGGAAACATAAAGGCTATATAGGATAGGTGAGAGTACTGCACCTTGAGGAACTCCCGCCAAGAGGGTCTTGCAGTCAGAATTATACCCACTAACCGACACATAAAATTGTCGGTTAGTGAGGTATTTAGCTATCAATTTAATTAAATGAGCCGAAATGTTGAATTTGATAAGTTTGTAAATAAGTCCATTTATCCAAGTAGTATCAAAAGCTTTCTCAATGTCAAGAAATATTGCCACAGTACTTTTTCTAGAGTTGAAGCCCGTAACAACATGGTCAACCAGTCTTGCAAGCTGCAGTGGAGTGCTATGTGCTTTTCTAAATCCAAACTGATGAGTAGGAATAAGGTTTCTCTCAGAAATTGCAATTTTCAATTTTGCCAAAATAATTTTTTCCATAATTTTGCCCAGCACTGGTAGCAGACTGATTGGACGCAAGTTGTCCGGTATGGTTGGGTCTTTACCAGGTTTAGGAATAGCGATTACCTTTGCTTTCTTCCATATTTCCGGGAAGTAGTGGAAACGAAAGCAAAGGTTCACTATTTGTAGGAGTAGGAGTAAGGTTTTTTCAGGTAAGTGTTTTATGGCCAGATTAGAAATCTGATCATGACCAGGGGCACGTGGGGACGGGAGGTTATGTACAATAGCTTTGAGTTCACAAAGCTGTACATCAGGATGGGGTATAGGAATAGGTGTTTCTAGAAAAGTACTGATTGTATGTTGCACCTCAGCTTCGTGAGTCGGTGTTGTAAGCTCATGAGGTCTAAACCGGTTCGCGAAATTGTCGGCTAGAACCCGGGCCTTCTCCCTAGGGAGATACGCCCAAGTTCCGTCCGACTGGATGGCTGAGGGAGGAGGCGGAGCTCGACTCCTTTTGAGGCGTTTTATTATCTCCCATGGTGGAGTCTTTTTGTCTGAGAATTGCTGAAGGGAAGAATCCCAATCAGCATTTCTCAGCTCTTTAAGCCGGCTTTTGACCAAATGAGCATAGTGATTGTATTGCTGTTTGTGATGTGGAGCTCCGAAATCGCGGTACCATTTTTGGTACTGCCTTTTTAGATTTAAATAATTTTGAAGTGCTGGATCGTTATATTTTGTTCGCGTATTATTTGTTTCTTTTGGTCGCGTTGTAGCAAGTGTAATGGCCGTTTTAATTGTGGCCTGTAGATTAAGGACAGTGTGTTCTATTTGTTCCGTAGACTCGACAGAGAGTGTAGGCATAACCCATTGGTTAAGCATGTTAGTGTAACTCTGCCAGTCTGTGCAATGATGTTGTAACTTAAATGGGGAGGACAATAAAAATGTGGATGAAATTTTAAAAAGTATTGGCGTGTGATCAGAGTCAAGTGCGTCTGTAACAGTAGTGATGTGTGGTGAAATAGCAACATTCTTCGATAGAACTATGTCCAAAATATCGGACGTGAGACCGTAGGCGTGTTGGAAGAACAGTGTGTGTTCCCTTGGAGCAGAAATTTCAATGTTATGAAGTTGGCAGTAGTTTTGAAGGATTGTACCGGAGACATTCTGGACACGACAATTCCAATAATGATGTTTAGAATTAAAGTCTCCCGCAAGCAGATAACTTGGGGAGATAGAAGTGAGGATATCTAAGTCGTGTCTTGTCAGAAGTCTTCGAGGAGATTTGTAGATTGCTGCTATGAATAATGTTTCGCGGTCTGTGATTGGTAGGAAGATACCCGTGGCTTCAATAAATTGAAGTCCCGGGATTTGGGCCACCCTATGGCCAATGGACTTTTTGATACAGATGGCAGTGCCTCCAAGGGGACCATCAAGACGGTCATTCCTATAAGTGTAGTACTGCGGAATTTGGAATTTCATTCTTGGTTTTAAGTGCGTTTCGTTCAGAAGAAGAATGTCGATATCTCTTGTTTGTATAAATGTAATTAACTCATGAATCTGGTTGGATACACCATTGGCATTAATAAATGCCATGACATTTAGATAGCTTTGTGAAGGATGCCTAGCCATCTCCGAAACATGAGTTCACCAGGTTAGTCAGGAACACAAACCTCTCCATAGGTGTCGACAGACCACTCAGCAGAGGCTGAATGTTATGGAAAAGTTGTTGTCCCTGATCCGTCATTGGTATAGCAGCCACAGACCCTGGCTGACGTGGGACAGTGCCTGCAGTAGGTTTAACTATGATGCCAGAATTTACCATAGAACTATATGAGACTGTAGGATTAACAGATTTTGTTGTGAAAGTTCGAGGTTGGGACGCCGGGGTTGTTGGACTTTGGTTTGGTTTTCTTTTTTCATAAATTTCTTTTGCTTTCTTATAGGCTTCACAACCCCGGTAGGAAGCGGGATGTCCCTTTTCCCCACAGTTCGCGCATTTCAGCAGGCTCTTGTCCGTGAGTGCCGCAGTTCTCACCGGACATTCACGATGACTATGAGTACCAGCGCAAATTACGCAAGATGGGGTCAAGGAACACCCCATGAAAGTATGGTTAAACTTCTGGCATCTGAAGCACTGCTTCATGCCAGCTCTAGGTCTGTATGGTTCCACAGCCACCACTGTCAAACAGAGGCGGTTTAAGTTATATATTTCTCTACCAGCATCATTGTTCTGAAGTTCCAGGATATATAATGGTAAGGGAGTATAAACTTCTCCTTCTTTTTTGGTGATTTGCTTTACCGATATTATTGGATATTCTAGTTCTTTAAGTTCTTCCTTGACTTCATCAGCAGTGATGCTGGAGGGAAGCCTCTTTAGAACAGCCCTCAGAGGCAGATCTTTTTTGAGTTGAAATGTATAAAATTCTTTCTTTGCATTTTTAAAGTACTCTTTGAGTAGATGAAAGTCTGCCTCCGAGGTAGCGTAGTATCTCAAACCGTCCTGGGTTTTAACTACTTTTACGTCTTTTTCGAATTTTCCTTTTAATTCCCTATTCATCCTGAAAAGGTCACCATGTCCAATCACCGTTATGGGTGGTGGGCGTGGTTCCCTTTTCGGCTGTGGTATTACTTGAGGCTCCCTGGACGGTTGGTTACTACGCCTGGTAGCTGCTGTAGTCTGCTTGTCCCGTGACGGTCCAGGTTGAGGAGCCTGAGGGTCGACAGTGTCCATTGAATCCGGTAATTCGGATAAAATTGAAAATCTATTTTGCACTGGCACAGTCGACACCTCATTTTGTCGTGATGTGACCGTAGTTGCCTTATTTGTGGATGGTTTCTCTTTATTTGAAACTGTATTCATGTTATCTTTTGAATTATTTTGGGATGGTTTCTCTTATTTGAAATTGTATTCATGTTATCATTTGAACTATTTTGGGATGGTTTCTCTTTCTCATGTGTTTTAATCTTTTTAGGTTCAGGTACATATTCTGTATTCTCTATAGGAATTTGATCTGCACCTGTGAAAAAACAGGATACAGGAAGTTCCATAAGTATTGATTTCAATTCATGAAGCATTTTTTCAAAATAATCTTGGTTAGATTCATATTGAGCTTAATCTCACTTAATCTTTTTAGGCAATCATGTGTGACATCACGAGCAAATTCGGACTGACCGAACTTTGGGAACGTGCTTATGAAATTGATAACTATAACGAGGGCACCACGCACCTCGCTAGCTACTGCTAGGTATTTTGATTCAGATGGAAATTTTTGATTAACTACGTATCTCTCAATTTTTTGAGCGCAGTATCCCAAAGTTCGTAGGCCGAGGGCTCCTCATACTCAAGGTCCATAGCCTGCTCGGCACTCACGCTTTTTAGTGAAGCAGCCATGGTAAGACTGTTCAGCACTAATTACTTATTACTACACTAGCACTTGGCTTGATTGAAACTGAACTAAAAACTGAACACAATAAGCCAGTAGACAAGGCTTAACAAGCACTCGCAGTTAATAGAGTTGCTTTGCAGGAACCAAACACCACTGTATAAACACAACACTGAAAAAATTTCACTGAAAAACACTGAATACTCTTTAATGGGTGTGGCCGCCAGGCCCCACCCGGAAAAAAGCGACACGCTGCACAACACTATTCACCAATTCACTATTTTCAGCCAGCAATCAGAAGAAAATACATATTTCAATCTGCAACTTGGAGTAGAGAGAGGCAAAAGCCCGAGCAGTAGCGCTCAAGACACCAAGGTTGACCACAGGTTGTCCACCAGTTCGCGTTGGCTCGTCGGTGATCCTTACTACCAGTAACAAGAGCTGTCGTTACCGCCAACAGGAAAGTTTGCGTACTCGATGAATCTAGGATGCCTTGACTTGACTTCACTGTTCCACTGCCGTAAGCTGAATGGACTGACTGACTGTTTTGTGGCAATGACTAGCATTGCCCAGTGTGCCGCTTTTTGGGAACCAGTTGAGGTCCCTTGGCGGCCAAACACCATTGTGTTTATTCAGTAGGGGTTTTGTTCCTTAGCCTTGCTGTCTTGCGGCTTATGTGTTCATTACCGTAGCAGGTATGGATGATATGAGGATGGTCCCTCACCAGAGCAGGGTCATCATAAACCATAGTCGCCGGACAAGCAGAGAGTCCGAAAGCCGGCGACATGGAGTGAGCAAATTTGTTCTGTTAGTTATTTGAATGTGGCGGACCGCAGTGAAAACGGAATATTGTGTAACTGTTATTATTAGGTTTATTGTATAATTAGACACACATTTCAGTGGTTTATTTTTGTTCTTTTTCTTCTGATTTATTAAAAATATTAAATTAATTGAACTAACTGATGTATCCAAAAGGATTCATTAAGAATTTAAGGGTTAAATATAAATAACAAGTGGAAAGCAACGGGAAGCTACCACACCTATTATTTCCTAGTCAAGCTGCAAAGCATAGCATGAAAATGCTATGATTGCAATGAAAGACCTGCCCTCGGGCAGAATTACTATGGATGGATGGGTGGATAAATAACAATAAGTTACAAATAATAAATACACGCTATGCTGTATAACCTAGGTGTTAAAGGCGTTAAAAAAATAAATATAAAACTCATCATTTACAGCATATAAATCCTCAATTCATGTCCAGCTCTTGGTCGGATCAAGGGATGGATTAAGACGAAGTCTCTGTATTTCAGAGGTATGTGAAGGACACGGGTGCTGGTAGATGATATCTATCGCACCGTCACAGGGACGGATGAAAGAAATGGATGAGGTAAGTATGGATAAATGGTGGAATGAAATTTGTGGCAGGGGAAAAATGCGAGAAACCCCGAGAAAAACGTTCCGAAGCTCCGTTTCTTCTACCAGGAAACCCACATTGCGTGACCGAGCCTCGATCTTGAGACTCCAACTGTGAGAGGCGAGCGTTTAACGCAGGGCTATTAATAAGTTTTCAATAGGTATTAAAGGCGGTCCATCACCCTCTTACCCCATGCTGATACACTCCCAATGAAACAACACAACTGGCAAATGAGTAACAGTGTCTTACCTTGCCAGTCTATCGGACGTAGGGTTGAATAAGAAGGGCGGGGTTGAAAAGGAGGGGCAAATTGTCTTTTCACATCTAGTGATCACTTACTGATAGGCCTGGTCCAACCGCTTGCGCCACGGAGCCGATATTTTACATTAAATCAAACAGTTGTATTTAACTTTTATTTACATTCCTTTAACATATATCGAGTGTGTATTTTTAGGTACAACTACAATACACCGTGTCCACAAATATAGTATCATACTTTAAACTACTACTACGTTGTTTTGGATAATAGATAGATAGATCATCGGTTGATTAATGTCTTTGACATCGTCCGATTCCTAATAGACAATTTTGTCGGTCCATCCAATCTCTCATGGTTGTAGATGTTTCTCCTTCATGTATAAACATATTCCCTGACTCCAGGAGGTTTTAGATCTTCCTCTGCCTCGTCTTCCCTCAGGTTTCCATTCCAAAACAGATTTTGGTAGCCGATCCTCTTCCATTCGCTGGGCATGTCCGTTCCTTCTTAATTGCTGAGTTTTAATATAATCGAAAATAGTGTCTTCAATCTTTATTTTCTCCCTTTTAACTGAATTCCTAATTTATTTCTCTTCATACTTGAATGAAATTGGTGACAATCAAAAGAGAAACTCAAAAAAGGTTTTGCTATACCTCATAGACATTGAATGTGGTCCCCGATGAGTGATGCTGCAGACATCGGTGTCTGCCAAATATCTAACAATGAACCCATATCGACCACAAAAAACATTATTAAATTTAGTTTAGTTACTGTATTGTTGTCTATTATTCTCCATTTTTGACATTGCTAATATGCACAAAACGTTTTGAGTTACTCTTTTGATTGTCACCAATTTCATTTAGATACGATGATCCAAAGCGACGTAGTAGTAGTTTAAAGTATGATACTATATTTGTGAACACGTTGTATACTGTGTGTTTGAATTTTTGCGTTTTTTCATGCATTTCAGTGATGGGTAATTTTAATGCAATTATGAAACGACGATTATGATGAATGGGATCCTGCTAACGCAATTCCAACCCAGTATTTGACTTGATGTTAATATTCAAGCCGCCACCTCCAGTTTTACTGTTTTCAATAACTTAGTTCTGTCTGAACACACTCACCCGAACCCTGACGTCACTGCAACATCATTACCCCTTCAGCGGATTGTTCAGCTCAGCACATAATAGTAATGGAAGAATGAGAATACGAGTCAAGAAGGGATGAAAGAGAGAACAAAATTCGTAAAACGTAAGACCATAAAGACGAAAAAGAAAATGTTTATTGAAGTGTATGATAAAATGTGAAACCAAAAGCAACAATAATAAAAATAATAAACATTAAAATCGGTGTAAGAAAAACAGAATGAAGAGAAAAAACTAATTATGTTGGCAAGAAAGGTAATAAATAAACATTCCGCACCTGTAAATAATGAAGAAAGAACTGCCAGGAAAATGTTTTCTTTTGTATTCATTTAAAATTCTTGGGTAAACATTTTAAGTAAATATCATTACTTTTCGTAATTCAAACTTCGTTTTCTATATTAAATCTCACACGATTTCTTTTCTCCTAAATATTAATTGTATATTTGCTATGAAATGTTTAATAGAATACGAAATTTGTCTTTGTACGTATCTAAAAAAATCAGGCTTGTTTCTAAAATTGGATAAAATGTAATACTAAACTAATATTGTACTTCTAAAATGTAGCCTTTTTATTGTTTATCTATTAAATAAAACTATCAAAGTTTTATTGATTTTCATAAATATTTATTTTAATCAATATTCACGACAGCTGTTTCGATACAATGTAAAATGTATAAAATCAATAAAACTTTGATAGTATTGTTTAATAAATAAACAGTATTGATTTCTATAAACTATACATCGTATCATTGATTTTTGATTTTGTATTTTAGACTGTAATATTGAGTTTTATTAACATTGAAATTGATTTCTTAATTAAAAACTTAAAACATCTAAAGCAACAATTCATGAAATAACCAAGATAAAGGATGTTATTTTATTATTTTTATAAAAAAATTTATTTTAAACAATTCTGTAATACAGGTAAAATTTTTCTATATATCATTTATTTACAAATATTCAAATTTAAATTGGACAATATATTTTTTTATATATTTTTGCAAGTTGAATCGGCCGCGGTGGACTAGTGGTTATGCTCCTTGCCTCTGGTCCCGAGGGTCGCAGATTCAAACCCGGCCGAGGTCGATGGATTTTTTTAGGATGGAAAAATCTAAGGAGCAAGTCCTGCGGGAGAGGCTTTAAGCCGTGGGTCCCGAGTCTGAAGATTTTCAGGCTCGTAAAAAATCCTTAAGCCTGAATAAAAAGGCCTCTAAGCAAAATTTACCGAATTTTCCCATCCTAGTACTACCTTGGTTTCCTAGATGTCAGTATGAGGCGGAACGCTGACCACGGACCACTCAAATGACATCTATACGAAAACAAGTGTAACTAAATTAGTATGGTTCAAATTCTTCTCTGTAAGGGGAGAGCCCCTAAATCTGTGTTAAGGGAAACATGGGCTTACAAGATACAAGAAGATTGCAAGTTGTTTCGTAATTTTACTCTTCTAAATCCTACATTTCCGTATCCTTGAAGTCATCTTACACTTGTGGATAGATGATTTGACACATTGATTAAGCTCCCTTCGTTCCGCTTGGAACATGGATGCTCCCCTAATAGAAAATTTCTTAACCAGACTAATTAAATTACCCTTATTTTCGTGTGTACATATATCAGCGAATGGCACGTGGTTAGATTATTGCCTCGAGGAGACATCTAGTAGGAAATAAAACTGAAAACATTTAGATTCCGGATCCACGCCTAAAGTTCCTGCTGGAGGAATATCCATTGGAATTTTTCTATCCTAAAATTCCAATGACCCCGACCGGGTTTGAACCTGTGACCCTCGTGACTAGAGGCAAGGCTGATAGACCACCATTGCCGATTATTTGATACATACTCTATATGAAATTAAATATTGTAAATATGTTTAATCTGATAAAGAATTGTAGAAAAACAAGAGAGAAAACGGTCAGTTAATAGACCAAGAATGAGGTGAGAGAATAACATTAACCACGATTTGAGGGAAGTAGATTATACAGGGTATGATTGGAAAACATTCGCTCAGGATAGGGATTTATGGAGAGCTTATGTCCGAGTGGACATGAACCTATGGGTTCGATAGAACCACTTAGTTAGGTTAGTTCTATACAGTTTTTATAAATTTTTAGGTACATATTTTCCTTGACATACTAGAAGGATAACTAACTATTTAACTCACTCACTCGCTCTAACGAACCTGTAGATTCATGGCCATGCGAACATAAGCTCTCCATAAATCCCTATCCTGGGCTAATGTTTTCAAGTAAACATTGTATAATCTAATTCCCTCGAATCATGGTTAATTATATTCTCCCACTTCATTCTTGGTCTACCAACTAAGCGTTTTCCCTCTGGTTTTTCTACAAGAAGCCTCTATGCATCTCTTTCATTCACTATTCGTGCCACATGTCCTGCCCATCGCAGTCTACGAGACTTAACTGTTCTTATTATAGCTGGCTTCCTATGAAGTCCATGTAGTTCACTGTTAAGTAGCTTTCTCGATTCACCTGTCTGTTCATCTCTCTTTGGTCCAAACATTTTAATAACTTCTTCTTCTTCTTCTTCTTCACTTCACGTGCTAGGCAAATTGCCTGTTCGGCCTCACAGTTGTTCTGTCCATCTTTTCACTGGCCTTCCTACATTCCTTGAACCTCTTGGCTTGTAGTTGAATGCTGCTCTTGGCAATCTTGTTACATTCATTCTTTCCACGTGTGTAAACCATTTCTCTCTATATTCTCTGATTCTCTCATCCAATGGATATATATTTTACTCTGTTCTTATATCTTCATTCCCTATCCGTTCCAATCTTGTGCAGCCTTTTGTTCTTCTAAGGAAGTTCATTTCTGCGCTTTGTATTCTACTTTGCAATTTTTTGGTCATTGCCCAAGTTTCGCTCCCATAAAGTAATGCAGGAACTGCCAATGTTTTATAAACCTTGAATCTAGTATCTCTTCTTGTTTTATTCTTTGATGTTTTATGTATAGTTCCGCATATCATTTGAAATTTCGACAGTTTCATATGTACGTCTCTTTCAGTTTTAATAACTTTATTCCCAAATACTCGTAATCTTCTTTACTCCCTTAAAGTAAGAGTGCACATTTTGCATCCATATACGAGTAATATAACTGGGAGAATAACGTTTTTATATATTTTCAGTTTAACGTTTTTTTTAAAGAAGTTGGGATGACAAATGAAAATATATAAAACTGTTAGCGGTATTCTAGAATGATAATAAAATTAATCGTCACTATTAATTCCCTAGCGTTATAATTTATTAAGAAATACTTAAAGTTTTTTTTTAGAAAAAGAGAACATAAATCCTTAAAATACAACCATTAGTAACTACATTTATACAAATTCTTTCTCGTTTTCCTTTGAAAGGCTTGAAGATATATAAAATGCATGGTTGTAAGAAATATCTCTGTTTCCTGACTGTAATCATAAGATTATAATGACTGGAAATATGGCTATAACATTGTAAACCAACTTACACGCACCTGAAAGGGGAGATATTGAGGAAACTGATAAAGAGGGCGCTTGTAGGTGGCGTAGAGTTCCATATTTCATGCCCGATTGAGAAATGCGATAACTTGATTTATTAGTAAACTGTATTGGAGTATGTGTAGTACACCGTACTTTAATAAATACTCCAACATGTTCAGGGGATTTCCACTATAATGACCCTCGTATCGACCTCCGTATATCCTACGTTTGAAAATAACTTGTACCAACACGCATAATCTAATCTTTATGCTATATATATAAGAATAAGTGGGAGTCTGTCTGTCCTTTATGGACACAAAAAACTACTTGACTGATTTGAATGCTTTTTCTATCATTTTGAGAATTTTTCTGAAAACAAAAGGGGGAGGGTGGGTATCGGTGCACTAAAAATGTCGCTTTTTGGATGCTTAAATGGCTTCCGCTGCCTACACCATATCATCATCATCATCACCATCATCCCTCACGAATTAGGCCTTTCTAAACATATTTCGGCCCCATCTAGCAGTCTTTTAAGACGTCTTCCTGGTTGACGATGTCCTTCGGGCTTATATTGCATCATCGTGTTTGGGATTCTTGAATTATCTATTATTTTACATAGTCTAGCCAGTTTAATTTATATCTGTTGAGATTTTCTTCTACTGATTCTACTTCTAATTGTTCTAAAATTTCTTAATTCTGTATCCTGCTGTCCTTCTGAGAAATTTCATTTCCGTTGCTTTGGTTTTGCTCCTGTCTCTTTTTCTTAATGCCCAAATCTCACTTCCGTATAAAATGGAGGGTAATGTCAAAGTATTATATATTTTTATTCTTGTAATTTTTTTACTAATTTAGCTTTTAATGAAAAAAAAAATTTTTTTTTACTAATTTAGCTTTTAATGATAAAACTGATTGCAACAACTATAGGGGCATCTCATTACTTTCAACTTCGTACAAAATTCTAACAAACATATTAGTAAGCAGACTTACTCCCTATATTGATGACATTCTAGGAGTTCATCAATGTGCATTTAGAAGAAACAGGTCTACAACAGATCAGATTTTTAGTATAAGACAGATTTTAGAAAAGAAATGGGAATATAATGGTACTGTACATCAACTATATGTAGACTTCAAAAAAGCATATGATTCAATTAAGAGGGAGAAGTTATATAGTATCCTGCTGGAGTTCGGAATTCCTAAAAAGTTAGTTAGACTTATACGAATGTGTCTAAATGGCTCAACGAGTAGGGTGCGTGTAGGCAAACAGTTTTCAGACACTTTTGAAATCCAGAATGGGTTGAAGCAAGGAGATGCACTATCTCCTCTACTATTTAATTTTGTACTAGAGCATGCCATTAAATCTTTAGAGAATGAGGAAGGCTTACAACTAACTCAATGGTATTAATAAGCTGTTAGTTTATGCTGATGATGTAGTACTACTGGCCGATAGCGAGGAGATACTAAAGGCCAACACGCACACACTATTGAGTAACACTAAGAAATTAGGACTGGAAGTAAATATCAGTAAAACTAAATATATGGCCACACGTAGAAATACATTATATAATGGAAATGGACAGCTAATAACAAATGAGGGAAATTTTGAGGAATTGGCTGAATTCAAATACCTAGGAACAATAATCACAAATAGGAATGAGACGCACAAAAAAATTAAACATAGGCTCAATTCTGGAAATGCATGCTATTATGCATTGCAGAGACTTTTGATGTCCCAACTCCTTTCAAAAAACGTTAAGCTGAAAATATATAAAACTATTATTCTACCAGTTATATTATATGGGTGCGAAACATGGACTCTTACTTTAAGGGAGGAAAGGAGATTACGAGTATTTGAGAATAAAGTTCTTAGGAAAATTTTTGGACCAAAGAGAGATGAACAGACAGGTGAATGGAGAAGACTACATAACAATGAACTACATGGTCTTTATAGGAAGCCAGATATAATAAGAACAGTTAAGTCCCGTAGACTGCGATGGGCAGGACATGTTGCGCGTATGGGGAATGAAAGACGTGCATGGAAACTTCTTGTAGGAAAGCCAGAAGGAAAACGCCCAGTTGGTAGACCAAGAATGAGGTGGGAGAACAACATTAACTATGATTTGAGGGAAGTAGATTATACAGGGAATGATTGGAAAGCATTAGCTCAGGATAGGGATATATGGAGAGCTTATGTCCGTGCGGCCATGAACCTACGGGTGCGATGGGGATGGTGCCAGTGAGTACAGTAAGTAATTTAGCTTTTAATGTATTATTTATTATTCCTAATGTTTGTGTAAATTTGGTGATTTTCTTGTTTACATCTTTTTCATTTTGATCAGATATTTCACAATCTAAATAGTTGAAATGTTGCACTTGTATACTAGGCATTGGTTATTGTGTATTATCTTACTTCTGACTGGATCTTCTCCAAGAATGCCATTACTTTTGACTTTTGTACCCATATGTCCATTCCAAAATCTTTTAATACTTTATTTAGTGTATATCGGCCTATTTGTAAGTTATTCTCTGAATTTGAAATTATAACTTGTTTATCTCCGAAAAGTAGGGTATTTAATGTTAAGATACTGGTTGTTATGATTCCTGATTAAATTCGATTCCACTAAACCATAACAAATACACCAAATTAATGTTCACTGATTTGAATATCTCAAATAAATCTACAAAAAGTCGCAGACAGCATATGTCTATCTTTTACAGATAATTCACAAAACCATTTTTGTCTTTTAGCTCATTGATGCCAAGAAAGAAATCTATTATATTGTAGATTTTCTTTCCTTGATAATGGCATGTGGGATCATGCCGACCTTGAATCCATGACGCGGAAACCCCAAGAAAACTTTATTATATATATATATATATATATATATATATATATATATATATATATATATATAGGGTGATTCAAAAGGTTACGCACAATTTTCAGGAGCTTGCAGAGGGGTCAAAATACAACAACGTTTGATTAGTAACTTATGGTCAGGAAAGTAATCCTGGGTCAGTACAAGCCTGGGGAAGTCAGGAACTTAAATGAGGGTCTAAGCTTACTTTTCAGGGAGGCACTGGGTGCGATACACTACTTTATGAATTTATGAATTTATGTTGTCATACCGCTTAGTGCAGTACAGTAGGCCTACTTGTGTACTCTTCTGTTCACATCTGATAGTCCTTCGTGCCCCCTGTAGGTTGTTTTCATTATTTTAGTACTGTTTCAGCAGTGTATTGAAGAAGCCGACTACAGCATTACTTTGAAGATTTGTGATTTTTGTGAAACGAAATACACGTTGTCAGAACTTCGAGACATGCATTTCATGTATGGTAAGGCAAATGGTAATGCACGCGATGCTCAAGGCCTGTATAGCGCACAATATCCGAACAGACGTTAACCACATCCTCGAAAGTTACAAAACGTTCACCATTGACTCGGGGAAACAGGTTCCCTGCGTTCATGGCATCATATAGGCTGGCCACGTACGATTCGAACAGTCGCTATGAAGAGAAAGTTTTTGCTCACGTGGAAGACATGCCTGCATTCAATATGGTGGTAGGTATTTTAAACACCTTACTTACTTACTTACTTACTTACTTATTTACTTACTTACTTACTTACTTATTTACTCACTGGCACTATCGAACCCATGGGTTCATGGCCGCGCGGACATAAGCTCCCCATACATCCCTATCCTGAGCTAATGCTTTCCAATCATTCCCTGTATAATATACTTCCCTCAAATCATAGATAATGTTATTCTCCCACCTCATTCTTGGTCTACCAACTAGGCGTTTTCCCTCTGGCTTTCCTACAAGAAGCTTCCATGCAAGTCTTTCATTCCCCATACGTGCAACATGTCCTGCCCATCGCAGTCTACGAGACTTAACTGTTCTTATTATATCTGGCTTCCTATAAAGACCATGTAGTTCATTGTTATGTAGCCTTCTCCATTCACCTGTCTGTTCATCTCTCTTTGGTCCAAAAATTGTCCTAAGTACTTTATTCCCAAATACTTGTAATCTCCTTTCCTCCCTTAAAGTAAGAGTCCATCATTTTGAACACCTAGTGTTGTAAAATCAAATTAGTGAATAATTTTGATTTGCTTAACTTGTGTGCACAAAATAATTTATTGTCCATTCAGACATTCCAGGGCTTGTACTGACCCAGGATTACTTTCCAGACCATAAGTTACGAATCAAAAGTTGTATTTCGACCATTCCTTTTGTACGTTAATTATTGTAGCTGAACATTCTAGTAGAGATTTATGTTCCAAAAATCCTGGATGTGTGATGGAATCACTAGTAATTGTAGCTCAATTTGAAATCAATGTTCGTTGAAGTTTCGATAGACTCAATTTCATACAGTGTGTATGAGTTGAAAATGCATTGAAAACCATATTGCGGTTCATTGCATGACTGGTGAGAGAGGGGGGACCACGTCACACGGTTTCCTGGCTCGTGTAAATACAATCGCCTGTTTAGCGTGAATATTGTTTCCACGTTGTTGAACTTTTATAAACCCCAAAACTTATGATTGCATCGTTATGTGCATGTTTTGCTGTGTTGTACTGAAGTAATTATCGCAACTTTTAATTATATCCGTCGGTGTGGAGTGATCTGGTGGATCCCTACGTCCACTCTGCATTCCTTGCGAAATAGAGGATTTCAAATTCCAACTTTTGCTTTGAGATTATGCCCCTTGAATTAGGCTACATTGCTACCATGATGTTAATTACCTATTGTGGAAAACATTCCAGCTTGTCCCATTTGAACACTTGTTAAATTATTATTATTTCTATTTTAACAAATGTTTTATAATTATTTAGCCGATTTATTAATTTTAGTGAAATCCGAAGGAATGAATCTATTGAGATTGTTCTCGTGGAAATATTAAAAAAATATATTTTACAGTTCTTTACCGATCCTATTTAGTAGACACCGAAATATATATGCAATAAAACCTGTTGTTGAAGGAACATGACGGTTCGTTAAATATATTTCGGTCTTGGCAGTTTTCCTTCTTATAAAGGGATCTCAAATTACAAGCTTGAATTTTCTCACACAGTGTAAGGGTTTTACATGCTTTAAAAAACATAACGTACCGGTATTGAAATAAAATACAGAAAAAGCAGTGTATGTAACACAGCACAGTTTGCACAGCAATACAAAGAACTTTATTACACAAAAACGAGAAGGAACTCAACTACAGGAGGACTGAAAAGTTTCCCAACTCCCTCGCAGGTTACGTAAGCAGGCAAGGAAGAGCGAGGGATTTCCCCGCTGTCACACATAAGTAAGAGTATCTCCTCAATACAATGATAACACAAGAGGGTAAAACGATATAATGCAGAAAGCGTCATATGAAAAATGTTCACGTGTGGTCATTAATATTGTAATTAGAACGTTCTTAAGAATAATTTTCCGTCTTACTGAGGTAAAAATTAACAATTGGTACTTTAAAAACCATTCCGTGTCCTCGTTATGAAGCTTTCCGGCCTATACAGGACGATTCTACATATAAAATAGTACCGTTCTGGAGATTTTTTTTTTTTTTTTTTTTTTGCGTCTCTACAGGTTTCCTTCTTATAAAAGTTCCTGCTAAGACAGGTTTTACTCTATATAGTGTATGTGTGTCCGTCCGTTTATTTTTTAGAGGCCGCAATTTTTTCTTCATCAATTAAATGTATGACGGATTTATTTCATGATATCGCTGCTCTTTCAAATTTTTAATAAATGGTTACAAAATAAATTAAATATAATCATTTGATTTTTGGTCGATTTATCAGAAAATTAAATAAATTATTTAACTGGAAGATCTTCCCGCGTCTATCCGAGTGATCTGAAGCACCATACCTTGGCGCTGAGTTACGCGATTCAAGTAAGAAATTTTATCATACAATTTCGGCCAGTATGGGATCGATGCCCATCTAGGTTCCTGAGAAAGTTGGGTAGCTAGAATAAGTATCACTCCGGATTGAGAAAACCAAATGACCTGACATGCTGACCACATCACTCCTATACTGGGTGAATGATCGTCTATCTTTCTAAAAAAAACGCATGTAGATGTAAATCCAAGAGCCGGATAATAGGACGAGGGCCTTCTAGACTGGACCAGCCATGGAGTTCTATTGGAAAATGTTTGCATTGGCGTGTCGTCGCCTAAAATTAAACGGAATAATGTAGAACGCATGGAAAAATTATACAATAAAACAAGCTTATCGCGGTACTGTATAATTAGCCCAGACTGGTAACACTGAGCAACAAAAAATAAACTTTTTTTTGTCTCAGAAAGAAAAATATGTGATTCTGATAGTATTTTTTCTCCTGAATTCAAATGTGATATCGGTTTTTCTCCATCACGCAAGGTTTCCGAGAAAACAGGCATTTATAATTTCAAACACTTAATATTTTCTACATTCGTAACTATACAATATTCGAACATTCGGACTCACCTAGAAAGTAAGAAATGGCGATTTTCTGTTATATTTCGCCTGTGGAGCATCCCTCTTGATGGTCCAACAATAATCGGCCAGCATATTAGGATTCCATTTGTCTTGATATCTCTTTTCCATAGCTGAAATCTCCTGATGAAAGTGTTCCCCGTGCTCATCGCTCACTGCGCCAAGATTTTCCGGGAAGAAATCCAGGTTTATTAAAATAACTAATTATTTAAATCCATTAATTGAAATTGAAATAAAAAACTGTGGGTGATGGAGAAATTTCGAATACATATTTGAAAACACGATAAAAAACTGCATTAAGTACAACTATTGGTACTCATGAGACAAAAATCATGTTGACCAGAGTCTGTCTAGGTCTGACCATAAATATTGTAACAGTTATGCTTGACTGCATTCCTTTGAAAAGAGTCGTAAATAAAATCAAACACATTAGCATAAAACATTATAGGCATTTATATTATAAAACTATGTATTGTCTATTTTTTATATCGGTGTAAGTACCGGAAGCCCAAAGACCGAGACGCCACTGATTATATGATTTGTTTATTAATTTATGTTAATATTTCCATGGAAACGATAATATGTTTACAATTGATTCAAGGATATTGAGGAATACGTGTATAAAATATTTTATTGTCTATATAATTTCTCCATGGTATCTTTACTTTGTCTTGGTGGAGTGGCTTGCATGCTTGAATGACCCCGAGAACTATGCCGGAGATAGTATTTATGCCGAAAGGATTACCCATGCCGGAGAGATCGAAGGCGATAAGCCAGACGAAAAAAAGTACCTTGGTCGAATGAGTGACGTCTTCAAACCACATTTATTTCAGTATTAACAGGGTTAACCTATCAGTCATTCTGATTTTCATATATTCTATTCTTAATTTTTTAGGGGTCTTTTACCGTAAAAATACAACCGGCAAGAAACGCGGTCAGTTCACCACGGTAAACATTTGCGGAGATAAAATAGTCCTTCATTCGGTTTTCCGGGCGGGGAGTACTTCAGGGAATCCATGCCAGAGGATGGCACGAGTGGGGAATGAAAGAGGTGCATGGAAGCTTGTTGAAAACCAGAAGGAAAACGCCCAGTTGGTAGACCAAGAATGAGGTGGAAGAATAACATTAGACACAATTTGAGGGAAGGAGATTATACAGGGATGATTGAAAAAGATTATTTCAGGATAGGGATGTGTGAAGAGCTTACGTCCGCGCGGGCGTGAACCTACGTGTTCGATAGTGATTGAGTTAGTTAGCCCTATGTAATATATATATATGAAAAGAAAAATAAACTCCTAAACTGGGATTTGACCCGAGACGTCTAAATTTATGTTAGTAACCTAACTACTAGTCTACTCAGGCGTCTAGCACAAACATTTATTACGCGCTTTGTATTGGCTTGACCTGTATCTGGCTATCTATGTAACAGAATATTTCAACACGATTTTCACCCACTTAAAAACTTTGTATACTTGTAAAGGACCAATGACAAATAGTACAATAATGTCATACATTTTTTTTAAGATCCTGGCTAGGTTCATCAGGACATCAAAAAAATAAAGACCGGTATAATAGGTTACGGACTTATCGACTTTTTAGTCCATCGTTGTAAGAAATTAATATTATATCCTCTGGTAGCTCAGTTGGTAGAGCGGTGAACTGTAGTTGTATATAACTTCAGTAATCCATAGGCCGCTGGTACAAATCCGGCCCGGAGGATTTTTTTTTTAGAAGAGTATTACTTTTAGCTCATACTACAATAGTATCGAATTTAAAGATATTTATTTACATTTTTAACTTATTCTGTAAAATATTAATGACAATTTTGTAAACTTACCACATTGTAATTTATCCAAAAAATATGAGAAGGATACGATTAACTGTAACTGTTTATCTATATTAAAATATTAAAAAATATTTTAATAATGTTAGATAATTTAAAACAATATAAGGCATTCAACGGGAAAGGCCATATGAGGTGTAAAATCAGTATTAATAACAGTATAATACAACAGGTGAACAATTTTAATTATTTAGGATGCAACGTATCATACTGCCAGAAGGAAGATATTAATATTAAATTAAATAGATTTTACAGAATGTGTGGCACTATAAGACGGACACTGAAAAATAAAACTTTGAGGAGCACACAACTAAAATTTTACAAAATTATGGCAGTGCCTGTCTTAACATATGCAAGTGAAAATTTGACTCTTAACCGTTCAGACAGAAGGAAAATAGAAACTGCAGAAATGAAGTTCCTACGTCCAGTAGCAGGTGTGACAATTTTGGACAAGAAAAGAAGTGAGGATATTAGGAAGGACTTAAATATTTTTAATTTAACAAATAGAATTGACAACATGAGAAACAACTGGTATGAACATGTCAAGAGAATGCCTACAGATAGAATCCCTCAGCTGTTACTAAAGTACAAACCAATAGGACATAGAAATGTTGGACGCCCATTTACTAGATGGGAGGATTCATTAAATCCCACTTGATGTGAAAACAGGTCAAGAGGCCTAATTTCATGAAGCAGAAGAAGAAGAAGAGATAATTATATTCGTGCCTAGACACTAAAAAATCGTAAACAATTAAATTTTCATGGAATTCCGGTTTGTGACAATCAAACTAAAAATTAAAAAATAAATAATAGTTTAAAAAACTAAAACAACACGCTTTATTAGAAAACCGAACTAAAAAATGAAAAATAATTTTAATTTTCAACACGCTTGGTATAAAATTAAAGTGGTCAACAAAAAAAAATCTCAAATACATCTAAAATAAAACTAGAGTTATCTACAAAAAAAATAATAATTTTACCATCAAAAGCATGGGGTGCTTTTTATGGTTTTTACGTTTTCTTCTTAGAGACTTTACTTCTACCAATATCTGTTTATTATCAGATATATTAATTTATATAGAGCACCCCACGCTTTTGATGGTAATTTTTTTTTGTAGGTAACTGTAGTTTTATTCTAGATGTATTGGAGATGATTTTTGTCGACGACTTCAATTTTATCCCAAGCGTGTTGGAAATTAAAATTATTTTTCATTTTTTAGTTCGGTTTTCTAATAAAGCTTATTGTTTTAGTTTTAAAAAAACTATTTTTTTTTCATGATTCTCAATGAAAGGCAATGAGACATCGTCCTAACTGTCATATAGCGGTTTCTATAACAAGTAAGCATTTAAATGTATATTTACATTCTGGCAGTAACGCTACTTTATTTATTTATTTGTAAACATTTAATTATAATATCGAAACATATAGGCTATTAATTTAAGATTAAGTCTAAATGAATTAATTAATTCATTTAGATTGATATTTAATGTTTGTTAAAAGTTATGTTGATTAATGTGCTTTTTCCCAGCAACTGATCTTGTAATACGTACTTTGTACTCTTGCTTTGTTCTTCCGCTTTTACCAAGGAATCAAACCTTTATCTCAAAAGAAAAAATCTTCATTGTTAAGAGCTTTGCTGAAGAGGTTCTTTTCAACGTGCATTAGATTTGAGCATGAAGCGTAGAATCGACTATTGCAAAAACTTTCTTTTGTTATTTATCCAGAGAAGTAGCCTCTAAATCAAGGGATGGAGAGCATTTCTTGACCACATGAATGACTGGTCTGCATTTCTCTGAAAGAATAAAAAAATACTTAAGTTCATTGAAGTGGATAACAAATACAACACGTCCATTCATTCTTTTGTTTTATGATCCTATTTATTTTATTTATTCTTCAAAATAAGAATACATGAAATTTGTTTTCTTGTTGATTTTTATATTCGTATCTTATTATTTTATCATTGGATAAAAACTGTCTCTGATTAAAATTTAGGAGCAGCGGCTTGACTTCAAACAAAATATATTTGTTTTATCTCCGAAAGAAAATCACAATCCAGTTACTGTATCTGTACAAATATACTTCAAAGGAAAACACTAAAGCTTAAATTTGTGGGGAATTAAATTTATCACTGACTTTTTGCGAACAAAAAATTAACTTTGCCCAAGTATATGAGCTTGTTATAATCTGAACAATGTGGTCGAGAATCAAATCATTCACCACTTCCTATTGCTGATTGGATATATTAGCTCGTTATTAGTATCGTAATAGAATTAGGAATTTTCAATAAAAATTTAAAAACAGATTTTATTAAATCACTTGTTTACAAAATGTTAAATTACTGATTTTAAGTCATTAATTATAATAATACTCTGATTCGCACAAGTGTATTGCTGCTAAAATTTGTATTATACATTACCGCATATGGTCTAAGATCCGGCTGCAAGATTATTACGTTCATCGAGTGTATGAACAAAATCTATTTTTTTTTCATAAATTGTGAATGACTGAATACATTTTTGCCGAGTTACCTATTAAAATTTGGCCGCCAGTATGTTTAATTAAAATATAATTTATTTATTTATTCGAAATAGTTTGATTAATTTGTTATTAAAATAAATTATACCGTAATCCAGTTCGCAGAAATCGATGTATAGAGCTTGAAACGTTTTGGTTGCCATTGCAAACTTGTTCGTAACCTTCTCGCAGCGGGAAGTAAAATCACTGCCCTTTATGTATATTACGTACAATATATAGGCTATACAAAAATATATCCAAAAGGTAGTGTTAATATACATTATACGAAACAAATCACAGCATTTTAAATGAACTGAACTTTATTTGAAACAATATAAAACAATAAATACGTACTTACTGCCATTTTATTACTGATTAGTGTCACAGCCTGCTGTAGCCGCGAGGAGTTTTACTCCCAAGTTTGCAATGGCAACCAAAACTTTTCGAGCTCTATACATCGATTTCTGCGAACTGGATTATTATTTATTTTAATAACAAGTGAATCAAATGATTTCGAATAAATTAATTAATGATATTTTAATAGGCAACTCGGCAAAAATGTATTCAGTAATTCACAATTTTATGAAAAAAATATAGTTTGTTCATACACTTGATGAACGTAGTAATCTTGCAGCCGGATCTTGGACTAATAATATATATATATATATATATATATATATATATATATATATATATGTATATTTAAAAAAGTTTCCAAACAAAAGATAGGCACAGGCAATATGAAAGAAGAACTACAATTAGATTAAATAAGTGCATTCTGTTGTTTTCTTCCCATTTCAACAGAATATTATGCCGGAAATATTCCAAATTAAAGAACGAATCTTTATGGCCTATTGCGGAATTACCCTATCTCTTTTCGGAATGATCTAGAAATCTCTTCCCTTAAAGACAGTATTGAAGCATACATTTCTATGTATACCGTTTCATTTCCAGCAAGTATCAATGACTTAAATGCAGTATACAAAGCTCCACTATATATAAGCCTGAACCTCTTCTAGGTGTTAGTCCATTCGAAGCAGATATGGATGCCTTTGAAGTCTCACACAAAACTTGCATATTATAATTAAAAAAAAGTTTCTTGTATATAAATTTTAATAACACCTTATTAAAACTAATTGTTGCGGAGAACAGTTTATATGTTTTGTTAGAAGAGTTTAGAAATGCGTATTTCTGTTTAGTAGAATTTAGGTATAAAGGAATTCAATTTATTAAATTGTCTGATAAGAGCTTCTGTATGCATGGTGCTGTGCCAAATCCAGATAATGTAAGTTACTTTGTTGGAAAACACTCTGAAGGTATCTAAACCTAAGGGAGTGTACTAACATGCACAGAATTCCACAGGAAAATAGAAGCTGCTGTGGGCTCAACATATATGAGTTCATTGTCAGAAAACTAATTTTTTTTGTCATGGTATAGGATATCGTATTTTGTGCAGTGTGGGAAGAATTACAAAAATAAATCTGAAAACTTCAATTTGGAAATGGAATTTAAAGATTCAGAAATTGGCATAATAAATATTATCTCATTTGAATTTATTAAATTTCAGTTGATTGAATGAGAAAGTACAATAAACGCATTTTCTTCTTCTTCTTCTTCTTCCTTTCCAGGATTAGGTCAATGTGACCTGTTTCGGTCTCAAGACTATCGTTTCCTTGGACGTCCCAAAGATCTTTTTCCATGTGGTTTGTAGGTGTTGATCTTTTTGGGAAATCTTGTATTGTCCATTCTGTCTAAATGTTGTTTCCATTGGTATTTGTGGTCTTCTAGTTTATCAACTATTGAAAATATCTCCAGTTAATTTCTTATTGATTCGTTGTGTAATCTATCCATGCATGCACATCCTTTTACGAATCTTAAAAATTTCATTTCAATGGCTTGAATGTGTGAGATATCTTTTTTTTTGTAAGTACCCAAGATTCAGATCCATGTAAAAGAACAGGAACAGCCATAATTTTATAAAACCTGAGCTGAGTTTCTCTTCGAGTTTTTCGGAGAGTTTTTCTTATGGTGCCACACATCATTTGATATAGGTTTAATTTATTATGTATATAAACGTATTTTATCAATGAATTAGGGATAATCTCTCATATTATCTGTCATGAAAGTGGTAAAAAGGAAGCCTTTGGTAATTTAGGAATAATTTTTGCTGTAGAATTACATGTTTAACTTTCACTACAATATGAAATGGAACAATTAATTATTAAAAACTCAATATTACTGATTTCGCTACCTTAAATCAACGACTATTCTCCTGATTTGCTATCTATATGGCAGAGATTCCAAGACCATCTCCTGTTGGCGATTCATTAAATAATAACACCATTCTGCATTTTAAAACTTATTTTTGTTTTTTTTTAATTTGATAGGTGATTCCAAACGGATGTTTTGTGCTGAATTCGAAAATGATCTCTATTTTCTCCCATCACGTCAGGTTTTCAAAATATTCATGGATAACTAGAAATGAAATTATAGCTTTGTGAAACGTAATAAAACAAGAATTTTGTGCGAAAAACTAGGCCAGAATTTGTTATTTGCCACTAATTATTCATTACTTAATAATAATAATAATAATAATAATTATTATTATTATTATTTTATTAGCATTCCAGGTATACTTCACTTCTCGAACTGATTGTGCATCATCAGTTTTCGAATTTGTGGGCTAACGAATGCAACAGCTTTAATTTTTTCATAGGATAATGAAGGGAATGTAGCACATAGGTTATTAAAGCACTCATTGTCTTTATCTAGAATTTTTACAAATTGTTTCATTGAACCTAATTTTACAAGGAGAGGTGGCAACTATACTTTGAAGGGTCAATAAGAGGTACACTTCTTATGTAGTTTTTCGCCCGGTATTAAATTAATCCCACGTGGCCACTGTTCCCTTATCCAGTGTTCAGACCTAGTCTGCTATCCCATTCACATACGAAACAAGAGTATTTTGTGAAACCAGCTTGCTGACCAACTAATAGTCAAATAATCATGAAATATCCACACATTAGCATAGATGGTTTTCGTATTGCAGTTTTTGTAACAAAAACTATACATTTTCTATGTCTCCCTTAAAACAGAAGAGTGGGCCACAGGAATGGAAGGAAAAATATTTCCATTATGAAGCAAACACCCTTTAGGTTTTTTAGGTTTTTTAGAAGAATATTGTGAAATGAGATTCATGCGCAGAACAGCGGGTTACACCAGATGGGATCGGAAAAGGAACACCGATATCTTAAAAGAATTGAAGTCTACGCCAATTTTGGAATATATTAAACAGTACCAACTAAATTGGAAACACCATCTTGAAAGAATGAGTTCAAATCGGATCCCCAAAGCTGTTTATAATTATATACCAAGAGGACGAAGATCACTGGGCCGTCCTATGAAACGCTGGAGGGAAAATTTTCTATAGGATCGTAACAGGCCTTGGCCTAATACTTGGAAGGAAGAAGAAGAAGAAGAAGAAGAAGAAGAAGAAGAAGAAGAAGAAGAAGAATCTATGAAGAACCTCCACTCTTTGGAAATATAGTTTATGTTATAAAGTTTTAAGACAGCAGTGATGTCTTGGCAATACACTAATTTTTCTTCTTCAGCAAATAAGGGAGAAGTTCCTTCTCACGATGCCTGTAACATGAAAAATATGTACCCTCGGCCAATAATTTATTTTCTTTTAACCTAGAGCCTAACAGTTCTGCTGATTCTTTAGGCAAATTTAAATCCCTCACTAAATCATTAGGGTTACTTTGATTAAAACATCTATCATGATCAGAATTACATGGTTCACCATCCACAGGAGATTCAGTTGCAGTGTTACTGAATGCACACGGCAATGTATCTGATTCAGGGTGTAAGGGAACCGAAATATCAGGACCATGAGATACGGACCGAATGGCAGAGGGAATGTTAGGATATCTTTCTTATTTTAAGCATTATATCCTGCTACCTTAACTGTCAACATTAATAAGATTCATGATAAAGTTCCGTTGAAATATTTTAATTTTACTTTAACTGTGCAAAAATAACATCGTCTTCCCTCCTAGTCATATGGAAACCTAAGGGCAATGACTTTTTTTTTTTTTTTTACATTTTTCCAACTCCTCAACTCTGCAACACAACTACGACACACTATGTGAGGGCAGCACGATTTATTCTAACTTAATTGCAAAATATTGAAAGTAAGTTTTCTTTACAAAATCGGTTATATCCTCTCTTTCTTTTAGTAACTTATTTGACCCTCATATATATCAAAACAGATTTGGATCATTTACACAACCATGTGTGGTCATTTCTAAGAAACAAAACTATTGTGTTGTACTCTTGCAGAAAAATGAGAATTCACATACTTCACGTTACGACAACGAATAGTGCAACTGATCTCCAATTTGGAAACAACTTTTAAGTTGGGATAGGTTTATTATCTCATAAAGGTTTTCTTTAGTCTGATAAGCTGGATTGCACTTCGATATATACAGGGACTCTGTCAGTTGTCTACTGCATTGTTTGTTTTAATAGCAATCTCTAAGATTAAATATTTCATTCAATAAATGTTTAAGGCCTGAGACACTAAATATTTCAACTTCTTGTTTATAGATAAGATGAATGTAGATAGATAAACATATCCAAGAATAACAATGGGTATCTTAACCCCTGTTCGTTTTAAGGGAAAAACAAATTTTTATACGGACTTAGGGCGGATATAGTTAGTATATTTTAATAAATATAAACATAATGTAAAATATAAACATAATAATACTTACATAATTTCACATTTTAAATAATAAAGTTCAAATTATAAACTGTTGGGTCTTTCTAACAAACGATAAGCATACTATAATGTTACTACAGTATGTACACTTAGCGACAAAAAGAATGGGCCGACTCTTGATCTTGAATATTGTAAGTTCCAACGCGCGATTTACACGAGTAAATTAATTGCACAGATAGAGATACAATACCTTTCCCTTCTTCCTTTGAAGAGTATTCTTTCAAGCGCAATTAGCCAGCGTACGCTTAGTTCAGTGCTTAGTGGCTTGATTCGTAAGCGAAAGATCAGAGGTTCGATTCCCGATGAGGTTAAACCTTTTAATTGTTAAAATGCTTTGTATTTTTTTTTCTATCTGTCCATTCTTAAAGAAAATATGTACTAACTATTTGGAAGTATTACTATTTTTATTATTTATTTATAAACAGGTTTAAAATGTAAAAAAAAATATTCCTGTGCCCAAAGCTTTTAAATTTTTATCTTCTTTCTCCATTCTTCTCTATCTTCACATTCCAATTCTTCCAGACCTAGCTCCCTCATACCTCTTCTTACACCATTCACCCATGTAAATCTAATGGACCTCTCTTTCCTTTCCCAGGTGGAATCTATTACAAAGCTCGTCAGGGTAATTTGTTCTTTGGTATCCTATATATATATCACCATACCATTCTAGTGTATGTATCTCACAAAATCTAATATTGAATTTTGGACTTTCATTTGTTGTCTGATGATAATATTTCTACAATGTCTAGTTGAGCGTCTAGAACAATCCATTTCAGTAGACATAAGCTTTAGACTAAAATTTTTATTCAACTGCCAAGTTTCTGAACCATATGTTAGCGTGCTTCGAATTATGGATTTATAAATTTCTAATTTGGTATCCATTCGTATGTTCTTATCCCAAAAGCGCCGTATAACATTGTTGTTACTGATCTGCCTTTTTGAATCCTATATTTTATGTCATTTTCTTGGGTATATTTTGAGTTAAATATGATCACTAGTTAATTACATTCTTCACATCCTTTGATACTTCCCATTATTATTATTATTATTATTATTATTATTATTATTATTATTATTATTATTATTATTATTATTATTATTATTATGGTTGATGGACAATACAAATAATAATAATAATATTATTACTACTACTGTTATTATTATTATTTATTATTGTCCATCATAAATTTTGGAAGAGTTGGATGTAGAACTCATTCTTCACCATATACAAAACTACCAGAACAACTGGAAAGCCCATCTTCAACGAATGCCGTCTCATAGAATTCCAAAAGCCATGCTTCGTTACTGCCCCCAAGGCAAAAGATCGCTGGGACGTCCAAAAAAGCGCTGGATGGAAAATTCCTCTTTGAGACCGTAACAGGCCACACGGCCTAATACTTGCATGGATGATGAACGATCTATGGGCTATTATTACGCTGGACTTGACATATATAAACTAAACATTTTAATTGAAGGGTGAAACTTTGTCCTCACTAATACGTAATAAATAAATAAACACATAAATATATTAAGCTATATTATCTTTTATTATATAAATTTATAGCATTATTATTGAAACGTGGAACTGCACACACAAATTTATACCGGTAGCTAAATAGTGTTATAGAGTTTATGAAGGCAGGAATATTATTTAATATAGTGTAAAATGAACGTAGATTACGTGGCAGGAATTAAATGTTATAGCACTTACAGGATGTATTTTGCGAAAATACAAATGAATAAAAAAATTGTCGAAGGATTCGAACCATGGTTTTCATACATATTTCATCTTCTACTAAGTGGTTTAACGATCTACGCTACTAAAATGTCGGATACTAGTTGTCTAAATATAGGTTGGCTTGTACTTTTTCACTATGGACGAGAGTTTAACTTTACTTGAAATATCGCAATTTGAGTAATATTGCATTTGTCGAACACTCATACATATCTAGACATATGTCTCCTTCACTGTTCTTTAACTATTTTAGACGATTAAAACCAAATACAACGTATTTAAACAATTTAACAGTGCGTTACCTCGTGAATCATAGCTTTAGCTTTTCGAGCATGCGCAGTGGGCCATAACAGGGACTCTGCTTTTTGAAGCGGCTCATTCTTTTTGTCGGTGTACATTACGAAAAATATTGAAACATAAAATTTTGAATTGTAAAAAATTCTGACGTGGTGCGCGAAAACGGATTTCATTTTTGCAATTTGTGAAGTTGTGATTCAGAAACGTTTATTTATTTCAAAAAACAAAACCCATGCAGAACGGTGTAATTATTTGTCCTATGCAGAGAACTTGAATTAGACTGTAAGTCCCAGGACTCGTAATCTGGAACCCAATTCGCTTTAGATAGATACAGTAGTATTTTTATTTAACAACTCTATTTAAAAGCTAAAATCATTGCCGTCGGAATTCAAAGCTGGGCGTTAAATGACTATTTTTTCTCCGATGCATCTTATTTCAGCCTTGAAGTTATTTTACGTGGTGTAAATATGTCATTATTCACATGGCTTTATGTAATTTTTCAAAGAAACCATACTCAAGATTTTTACTTCATGAAAAATTCACTCGATCCCGCGAACCGCGGAACCAGAGGCGAGTATGATAATCACTAATCCACTAGGACCGAGCGATTGGTTGTAGGAATTATGAATAATTAATTTATTTTATTCTCCACTATAATAAAGAAGAAAAGATACAGTGACTATTTAACTCATGTTCCAAATGGGAGTGAATGGCCAATCACGCTTCAATGCATTTTGTTTTACAACCAATGACAGCCGTGTTTCACCTCGATAATTATCGAATTTTGATTATCAAAGTAAAGAAAGCTCCTCCTTTTTAATATTCTGAACACGTCACAGCACTATTTTGCAGTGACTAACAAATACGTTGAATATAGCAAATTTTAAACAGATTCCTTCGACCTACACATTTGATAATTGTGTGTTCAATAATTGTGTTTTTAAATATTGATTTTACTGAGTTGTTTCCGAAGAAAATTAATTAATAACCTATAATGTTTTTATAATATACAGTTTTATGTGTTTAATTTTTTTCTCCTATATAAATAGTATGATCAAGTTGCAGTGATGAACAAATGAAATATAACCAAACATTTCTCATTTGTTTTCAAACATCGCCGTTTACATTAAATATATAAACATTTTAAAATAACCATATTTAAATAATGCTATGTAAGTAAACAGCTTAATTCTATTCTTAAATAGTCCTAACAAATGCCACTCTTGATCCAAATTCTCTAGATAAATTGGAAATCACTTGTGGCATTACTTATGACTATTTAACTCATGTCGCAAATGGTAGTCAATGACCAATCACATTTCAATGAATTCTGTTTTACACCAATGACAGTCGTGTTTCACCTCGCTCTTTATCAATTTCTCTTTATCAGCTCCTGCTTTTGTGATAAAGAAAGCTCCTCCCTTTTTAATATTCTGAACAGGTTAGACCATTATTTTTCTCCAACAAATTCATTGAATATAGCAAATAATGAATAGATTCAGTGATTTTACTGAGTTGTTTATTCAAAATATAAATGATTAACCTATAATGTTGATTATAATAGTTTGATGTGTTTCATGATTTCTCCACTAGAGTGCATTCTTAAAGTATTGCGATCCTATTTGGTAATAAATAATATGATCGAGTTGCAGTGAATATGCATAACTTCACATTTCTAATTTGTTTTCAAACATCGCCGTTTACATTAACTATATAAATATTTTAAAACACCGGTAACTGTATTCAAATAATTATTTCTTTAGTAAAGAGCTTAATTTCATCCGTTAAATAGTCCTAACAAATGCCACTATTTATTCGTTAAATAGTCCTAACAAATGCCACTATTGATTTCCAAATTCTCTAGATAAATTCACTCTTCACTTCGTGAGTCGGGAATTTATCGATAATTTGGAAATCACTCGTGGCATTACTTATGATAAAGAAATATGGACCGTGAAAATATTTCTCTCCGGCTGCAAGAACAACAGCTTTTTACTTGCATAATTTCAGAAGGCTCCTTCAAAACACGTTCTCTGTAATCTCTATATTGTTTTTGAAATGTGTCACTTTTGCTGCTGGTTAGCTGCATCATTTCATTGTGTGAAATGAAACTGAAATAAATTGAATATGAAGGAAATGTTTGATTTTGAATGTGAATGTATTAGTGCATATCCATAAATTATTTTAAGAAGGAAATGCGGGTGGGGCTATGATGTTTTTACTTTTAGATAAACTTGGTCGAGTAAGCTGGTTGAAGGGTGTTATCAGACCAGAGGAGCCTCTCAGACATTTTCTATATTAATAACACTGAGCAACAAAAAATAAACTTTTTTTTTTGTCTCAGAAAGAAAAATTTGTGATTGAAATATGATATCGGTTTTTCTCCATCACGCATGGTTTTGCGAGAGACGCAAACACTTTAATATTATCTACATTCGTAACTACACAATATTCGAACATTCGGACTCACCTAGAAAGTAGGAAATGACAATTTTCTGCTATATTTCGCCTGTGGATCATCCCTCTTGATGGCCCAACAATAATCGGCCAGCATATTAGGATTTCATTTGCCTTGATATATCTTTTCCATAGCTGAAATCTCCTGATGAAAGTGTTCCCCGTGCTCATCGCTTACTGCGCCAAGATAAATGGACGAAAAAACGTTTATTAAAAAGATAATTATTTAAATCCGTTAATTGAAATTGAATTAAAAAACTGTGGGTCATGGAGAAATTCCGAATACATATTTGGAGCCACGATAAAACACTGCATTAAGTACAACTATTGGTACTCATGAGACAAAAATCATGTTGACCAGTGTTATTATTAAAAAATAAACCATAACATCTCAATGACTGAGAGGTATTTATGACATTTTAAACCAAATTTATACTGGGAAAAATTATTATAACATTTTTAATCAAAACATAAACTAATTGTTTATGAACCTTTTTGTTCAGAACCATTTTCTGTTATGAAATTTAAAAAAAAAAGAAATAAATTTAAATAAACATTCTACAAGTATCAAACAGCATATTCATTTAGCCTGTACAAAATGAATACATTTTTATTTGTTAACAGGTTTTTAAATGTATACAAAATCTTCCTGTGCCCAATGTTAAGTTTTGATGCTCTTCTTCCATTCATCTCTATCCTCATAGTCACCATCTTGCAGTTCCCTGTCCTTCATCAAGGTGAACTCCCTACTCATTGGAAAAAATAAGCAGTTCTATAAAGCCCAATACAAATATAAAATGAATGCTCTCTCTTTTTCGTACTTCTAATAATATATATCAACCTATATTATTTTCTATCTGCAACATTAATTTTGCTTTGTTAGCATATTAGAGCATTAAAGTATTTAACTAGGTCATATGCAATTTCACTTTACATAGGAAATGAGAATAGGGTAAACGATGAAAAGTATACTGCGCTCTATAGGTAACCAATTGAATTAAATCTTGGTAATGAGCCAATATGAATTTACAAGATAGAGCTTCGCCCATTATAGAACAGCTAACCTATTTTCATGATCATACCCTAATAACAACACTGAGCAACAAAAAATAAACTTTTTTTTGTCTCGGAAAGAAAAATATGTTATTTTCTGATAGTATGTTTTCTCCTGAATTCAAATATGATATCGGTTTTTCTCCATCACGCAAAGTGACAGGAATTTATCATTTCAAACACTTTAATATTTTCTACATTCGTAACTACATAATATTCGAACATTCGGACTCACCTAGGAAATAAGAAATGACGATGTTCTGCTATATTTCACCTGTGGAGCATCCCCCTTGATGGTCCAACAATAATCGGCCATCATATTAGGACTCCATTTGCCTTGATATCTCTTTTGAATAGCTGAAATCTCCTGAGTTAGCTCATTTGGTTTTATTTTACAATGTACAAATGGACGAAAAAACGTTTATTAAAAATAATTAATTAAATCCATTGATTGAAATTTAAAAAAAACTGTGGGTGATGGAGAAATTCCGAATACATATTTGAAAACACGATACAAAAAACTGCATTAAGTGCAACTATTGGTACTCATGAGACAAACATCATGTTGACCAGTGTTATTGTTATAATTTTAGCTGTTTTAACTTACATAATACTGTAGTTATGCTAATTAAAATTTATTGTAATAACCGCTTCCTCCTTGAAGGCCAATTGATTGAAGTTGTATGGACAATTGCCTCCGCTATAATTTTAATCTTCATTGCGATCCCCTCCCTACGAACTTCTTTATCATAAGTAATGCCACGAGTGAATTTATCTAGAGAATTTGGAAATCAAGAGTGGCATTTGTTAGGACTATTTAACGAATACAATTAAGCTCTTTACTCACAAATCATTATTTGAATATAGTCATTTAAAAATATTTATATATTTAATGTAAATGGCGATGATCCATATTTGGTTCGTCTTCTGGGCTTATAGGCCGTGGTCTGGTTGTCTTCTTACTCGACGTTTCGTCTACTGCTGCGGTAGACCTCATCAGGAGATACTGCGTGCTCTCTGTGAACTCCTCAACAGTCGGCTGCAGACTGTTGAGGAGTTCACAGAGAGCACGCAGTATCTCCTGATGAGGTCTACCGCAGCAGTAGACGAAACGTCGAGTAAGAAGACAACCAGACCACGGCCTATAAGCCCGGAAGACGAACCAAATATGGATCAAGGCGCCGGCCGTGAAAGCCTACAATTATATATAAATGGCGATGTTTGAAAACAAATGAGAAACACGATTGGTACGCTTCATTTGCTTCTTTTGTTCATCACTGCAATCAGATCATATTATTTATTGCCAAAGGAACGCAATATTGTAAGAATGCACTCTAGTGGAGAAAAAATGAAACACATCAAACTATATATTAATTAATTTCTGATGTCCTATGATGTAAATATGACAATTATATTTTTCTGGAATGTTATTACCTGGAAAAAATACATTTAAGAAAGTGCAAACAGTGGTTTCTTTTTTGGTGGTATAATAATTGCTACAAATGTTTTTATATTAACTCCCGCGTGCGCTGTGTGTTGACATTCATGCACTATATATACAATCTGGTAGCCGTATTTCTTGGGGAATGTTAAAAAGGAGGTGCTTTCTTTATTATGATAAACTTTAGTTGGTAAATTCTAGGCCAAACACGACTGTAATTGGTTGTAAATAAAAAATCATTGAAATGTGATTGGTCATTGACTCCCATTTGGGGCACGAGTTAAATAGTTTAATAGATGAGATTAATAGACCAGCAGTTACAATAAAAACTATAGGTCATCAATGATACTGAAGTATGCATATTTGTTCTTACTTAAGTGGTCTTTATTAATTTAAGTTCGGTTTTTATTTTTTTAGTAGTTCTAGATTAGGCGTTTGTACAGTAATAATAGCCGGGTAAAATGTATTGGAGGATAAAAGGCCTATAATAGAATGAACCATTGTTTATCAGAACTTAGTTATTATCTAATAATAATCTCAAATTCTTGCAACGGTAAAGTTATCATAGTGAGTTTTATGTAGACTGCGAACATTTTGAGTTGTGTAAATGTGTCCTTATTTAATGTGAAACTACTGTTAACCGAGGTACCCTGTACATTATAGGACTAGTTTCAAACATTTCATATTGAATTGGGTTGTCGAGAATTTGTAACAAAGCGATATCATCCACCAAGTTTTGCCAGAGTTAGTGCGATATCATAATGTTGCATTTAGTTATTAGGAATGAAATAGACGCTGCAAGTAGTATTAGTGTGCGCAATGTCGGAAATATAAACAAGCCTACAAGTGGCATAAGTTATGACAGCATCACCAACTCTAATTTAGAGTTGGTCATGTATAATGCTCCGCTACAGGGTGAACTGTAATTACACCAATAAACTTCAGGGACTGATTTCTGACTGAAAATGAAGGAAAAATGTCCTACAAACATGTGTCTGGAAATGAACGATGTGTGTCCAACGACAATAAATCGTCTCGGCACACAGTACATAGCATAATCGCGTCACAACAGATGTTCAACGTGGCCTGCATGAGATGCAATGCACGCGTTCACATGTCGTATCATGGATTGCCACACTCTCCGAATAGCGTCACAGGCGACGTGGACACGCTTGTAAAGGGTAAACACATCAGGAACTGGTTCAGCATACACAACGCTTTTCAGATGCCCCCAGAGGATTTTTACCAGGGTGTTTAAGTCCGATAATCTAGCAGGTCATGCAACAGGGCCGAGAGAATGTCATTCTTCAGTGCCATCTACCGTCGCAACGATGTATTTATGGACACTTATTCATAGGACATTTTTTCCCTCTATTTCCAGTCACGAATCAGTCCCTGCAGTTCTTCTTCTTCTTCTTCTTCACTTCACGGGCTAGGCAAAATGCCTGTTCCGCCTCACAGTTGTTCGGTCCATCTTTTCACTGGCCTTCCTACATTCCTTGAACCTCTTGACTTGTAGTTAAATGCTGTTTTTGGTAATCTTGTTACGTTCATTCTTTCTACATGTCTAAACCATTTTTCTCTATATCGTTTGATTTTATCATTTAATGGATATATATTTAACTCTGTTCTTATATCTTCATTCTTTAACCGATCCATTCTTGTGTAGCCTTTTGTTCTTCTAAGGAAGTTCATTTCTACACTTTATATTCTACTTTGTAATTTTTTGGTCATTACCCAAGTTTAACTTCTATAAAGTAAAACAGGAACTGCCAATGTTTTATAAAACTCTAATGTAGTATCTCTTCATGTTTTATTCTTTAATGTTTTATCTTGGCAGTTTCACATTTACGTCTCTTCTAGTTTTTGTGTTTATAGTAAAATTATAACCCAAATAATTAAAATTTGTTACTTGTTCCAGAGGTTTGTTGTCTATTTATGATTTTTGATCTTATATGTTACTTCCCCAAAATTCCATTATTTTCGTTTTTTATTTTAAAATTGTAATCTTTGGCATAACAGATTTAATTGATGTAAAGAGTACTGTAAATTATTTTAATTTTCTTGAATAATAACCATATCGTCAGCATACATTAAAACATTTAATATTTTAAAATGGTCCATTATTATACCTACATTAACATTACTTTACATATTACATATTATTTTATGTAAATCATTCTCCATTCCATTAATTCTTATGTTAGAATAAGTCTTATTCCCAATACATTATTATTTTTTATTTGTATGTATCATAATTTATGTAAAAATGAAACTGGCCCCTAAATTTAAATATATATATTCTATTTATATTATTCATGTAACTGAACTGCACCA
>JASPKZ010009385.1:885000-932500 GCA_030220185.1 Diploptera punctata
GAGGAAAAATCCCGATAAAAACCTCACCCAGAAAAACTGTCCCGATTGGGGATCGAACCCGGGCCCGCTGCGTGACAAGGCAGCACCCTACCTCGAGACCACAGCGGTGGACAATAATAATAATAATAATAATAATAATAATAATAATAATAATAATAAATAACTGGCTGTATGGAACCCCTATCCTGAGCTAATGTTTTCCAATTATCCCCTGTATAATATCTTCTTCTTCTTCTTCTTCACTTCACGGGCTAGGCAAATTGCCTGTTCCGCCTCACAGTTGTTCTGTCCATCTTTTCACTGGCCTTCCTACATTCCTTGAAACTCTTGACTTGTAGTTGAATGCTGCTCTTGGTAATCTTGATACAATCATTCTTTCCACATGTGTAAACCATTTCTCTCTATATTCTCTGATTTTCTCATCCAGTGGATATATATTTAACTCTGTTCTTATATCTTCATTCCTTGTCCGATCCAATTTTGTGCAGCCTTTTGTTCTTCAAAGGAAGTTCATTTCTGCGCTTTATATTCTACTTTGCAATTTTTTGGTCATTACCCAAGTTTCGCTCCCATAAAGTAATGCAGAAACTGCCAATGTTTTATAAAACTTCAATCTAGTATCTCTTCTTGTTTTAACCTGTATAATATACTACCCTCAAATCGTGATCAATATTATTTTCCCACCTCGTGGTCTACCAACTGGGCGTTTTCCCTCTGGTTTTCTTACAAGAAACTCGAATGATGATGATAATAATAGTAATAATAATAATAATAATAATAATAATAATAATAATAATAATAATAATAATTTTGGGCTCAAAGGAAACGCCTCTAAGTACTTTGCGTAGTCCTACATGGGCTCATCCGCAATGAAAAAAAAAAAAAAAAGTAAATCACTGGCTATATCGAACCCCTATCCTGAACTAATGTTTTCTAATTATCCCCTGTATAATATACTTTCCTCAAATCATGATTAATATTAATCTCCCACCTCTTGGTCTATCAACTGGGAGTTTTCCCTCGATTTTCTACAAGAAGCTTATAATAATAATAATAATAATAATAATAATAATAATAATAATAATAATAATAATAATAATAATAATAATAATAATAATAATAGTAATAATAATAATAATAATAATAATAATAATAGTAATATACTAACTAATGTACGTAACAATATACTCACTGACATTATCGAACAAGAAGGTTTCCTGAGGTATTGTTTTTCAATCATTCCCTACAAGATTTATTTCTCGTACTACATCAGGTTTCCCATTAAGAGACGAAGATCTTAAGTTTCTCGAATAAATTAAAAATATATGATGTACCTTTTTTAATTAAACGTTAGTAAAGCACATCCGATCTACGTACGATTCCACGTAAACAATATTTATAGAGACCAATATCTATAGAACATAGAAATTAGAAGTCTCGATAAGCCGATTAACTCATTAGAGTTATTTTATAGGATTCCGTATTTAGGTTTATGGAACGGCGTATTTGATTTCGGTATATTTTATGTACCTCATCCCTAGCTATTTTGATTTACATTTCAATGGATACTGGGAATTGAGAGCATAAATAATCCAGTAGGCAAATTCATGTGTCATGTATATGTGCCAGTATATATTTGTTGCAATGCGAGATCCCAAAAGGAAAACTACATTCCGCGTATTGTTCATAGCATTCACAGATACTTACAGTAATCCCGCTTTTATAATAATTTGGATTCTTTGTAACTGTACTCAATTGTATTTATGTTTATGTGTGAATGAATAAAATACACTTATTGAACTAATTGACTCCGGCAGGAAGATTTTTTTCTGATATGCCTCAATCGTCAGAAACTCAAGGATTAGAATTTCATTACCAGTACCTAATTTATCATAATCGTGATTTAATAATATCAACAGTAATATAGCAAGAGGTTGCGTTTTACTGAAAAAATCACGAGTGACTTTGTCTAATGGAAAAATCAACATCGCGTTGGATTTGCACTGACTATTGGCGAATAATACATGCTAAAAATAATTATAATGTTTAATATTTACCAAATGTGAGGTTATGTGAATAACAGATGAGAAATAACTAACAGTAATGCAGATTCATTATACAACATTTAATAATTTTTTAGAGCAACAGAACAAACCTTTTTTTTTGGTAATTTTTTAAAGTTTTTTTCTTTTGGCATCTTGCTGTACCATATCGATCGTACATTGTTGAATCGATATTCTTGTCAAAGAAGTTAATTTGCTGAGATATCTCTCGTTACGAACATGAAGAGGCAAAATTATCAGTCTATGAGTTAAATAGTTATTATAAAACTAAAATAATTTATTTTTTAAGAAAATGGATAAAAAATACAACAGTAAAAATACAGCCTATTGGGTACACGTGAAGCTCCTGGATGCGATATGAGCTTATAGTTAGATATTAGAGTCTTCTTCTTAAAAAGTTTCTTTCCTTGTGCCGGAATTAGGGTGCTCTCTAGTGGAGCTCATTCACCAAGTTAATTTAGTTATGTTCTAATACTGATAGATATCAGCGAGTGATTAAGGGTCGACCTAGCGCCTCGATGATATATCCAGTGGGTAACTAAAGTACTACTTCATGGGAAATAATGGGTAAATTTTACACAGAGGCCTTTTATATTCAGGCTCATGGTTCTCGGGACCTACGTCTTAAAGTCCCTCCCAGAGGACTTGTTCCTTGGATTATTCCACGCTAAAAATCCATCGACTACGGCCGGGTCCCTCGGAATCAGATGCAAGGAACATAAAAATTAGCCGACTGAGGCCGTCTAGATATTAAAGTAAGAATGAAATAAAAAAGGCCTTTCCGTTATAAGATTCTGGATTACTTTTTTCAACGTATTCCAATTATTATTATCATCATTAACATTATCATTATCATTGCCATTATCGTTATTGTTACTGGTTATCGTTGTCGTTATTGTTATTGTTATTGGTTATCGTTGTCGTTATTGTTATTATTATTATTATTATTAGTAGTAGTGGTAGTGGTAGTGGTAGTAGTAGTAGTAGTAGTAGTAGTAGTAGTAGTAGTAGTAGTAGTAGTAGTAGTAGACTAGATATTAAAGTAAGAATGAAATTAAAAAAACCTGTTTAATTATAAGATTCTGGGTTATTTTTTCTACGTATTCCTATTATTATTATTATTGTTATTATTATTATTATTTATTATTATTAGTTAGTTAGTAGTAGTAGTAGTAGTAGTAGTAGTAGTAGTAGGTAGTAGTAGTAGTAGTAATAGTAATAGTAGTAGTAGTAGTAGTATAGCTGTATGCAGCACGTGTAGTGGAAAGGACCGGTGGGATGGTACAGTCTGGATTATACAACTATATCATTAAGGAAATCATCATCTTGTTAATTAGGATATGCAAATAGGTACGAGGACTCCAAATGTGAAATTAAATGCCTGATATGTATCTGAAATAAACCTGTTCCTCACTATCCAAGTAACTTTATATCCTCGTGTGATTAACCGATCAGTTCTATGTTGTTATTCGCATTTCAAACCGAAAAACTTCAGTAATGTTAAGTTTATCAGAACCATTCTATAACATAAAATCTGAGACACTTTTAGTATCCGATGGGAGTGGCAACGCCACACACATTTTCTAATAAGTTATATATATTTTTAGAATTCTAACAATTACCAAAAAATTAACTACAGAGTGAGTGAATATCTCTCTTCGATTTACTCGTTTACAATTTAACCAAATCGAAAAAGAAATCCCTTTAGTCTTTATTGTGAAAATGCCGCACTTGCATGTAGCTACATTTATAACATTGCACTACTAATTCCGATATATTGTTTCTATAGATTTTAGATAACTAGGCCTACATAGTAGAGATAGTTATCGGTAATACATTACTTACTACCTTGTGGGTTATTAAATATCTTGATGTTAAAAAGTGTAATATATTTCATAAGCATGAATTCCTCGTTACTAAAGCCTGGAGGCTTTCACAATATAAGTTGATTGTATCTCCCCATGACACTTCTGATATCGCAGGCTCGTATAGATTTCCTATAATATAGCTTCATTGCATTGAAGCTGGGTGTTCTTGGGTTTTCTGAAGTTTTGAGATTTCATATTTTATGTAAAGTATGAAGAGTGTTTCAAAATTAGACTGGTTTTACTTTTAATATCAGTTTTAGTCTATCCTGGTGGCGTCGTAGTTACCGTGCTATTTCTGATTCCAAGGATTGTGGGTTCAAACTCGGTTTGATTAAATCATTGAACCTTGGTTTTCAGTTTTCTTACCGGATATCAGTCGGCTAAGTCACGAGGCTAAGTGGACCTTATAATCAAAACAAAAATATCTTACCGGATATCAGTCGGCTAAGTCACGAGGCTAAGTGGACCTTATAATCAAAACAAAAATATCTTACCGGATATCAGTCGGCTAAGTCCACGAGCTAAGTGGACCTTATAATCAAAACAAAAAATATCTTACCGGATATCAGTCGGCTAAGTCACGAGGCTAAGTGGACCTTATAATCAAAACAAAAATATCTTACCGGATATCAGTCGGCTAAGTCACGAGGCTAAGTGGACCTTATAATCAAAACAAAAATATCTTACCGGATATCAGTCGGCTAAGTCACGAGGTAAGTGGACCTTATAATCAAAACAAAAAATATCTTACGGATATCAGTCGGCTAAGTCACGAGGCTAAGTGGACATTATAATCAAAAACAAAAATATCTCTTACCGGATATCAGTCGGCTAAGTCACGAGGCTAAGTGGACCTTATAATCAAAACAAAAATATCTTACCGGATATCAGTCGGCTAAGTCACGAGGCTAAGTGGACCTGATAATCAAAACAAAAATATCTTACCGGATATCAGTCGGCTAAGTCACGAGGCTAAGTGGACCTTATAATCAAAACAAAATATCTTACCGGATAATCAGTCGGCTAAGTCACGAGGCTAAGTGGACCTTATAATCAAAACAAATATCTCTACCGGATATCAGTCGGTAAGTCACGAGGGCTAAGTGGACCTTATAATCAAAACAAAAATATCTTACCGGATATCAGTCGGCTAAGTCACGAGGCTAAGTGGGACCTTATAATCAAAACCAAAAATATCTTACCGGATATCAGTCGGCTAAGTCACGAGGGCTAAGTGGACCTTATAATCAAAACAAAAATATCTTACCGGATATCAGTCGGCTAAGTCACGAGGCTAAGTGGACCTTATAATCAAAACAAAAATATCTTACCGGATATCAGTCGGCTAAGTCACGAGGCTAAGTGGACCTTATAATCAACAAACAAAATATCTTACCGGATATCAGTCGGCTAAGTCACGAGGCTAAGTGGACCTATAATCAAAACAAAAATATCTTACCGGATATCAGTCGGCTAAGTCACGAGGCTAAGTGGACCTTATAATCAAAACAAAAAGATCTTACCGGATATCAGTCGGCTAAGTCACGAGGGATAAGTGGACCTTATAATCAAAACAAAAATATCTTACCGGATATCAGTCGGCTAAGTCACGAGGCTAAGTGGACCTTTATAATCAAAACAAAAATATCTTACGGATATCAGTCGGCTAAGTCACGAGGCTAAGTGGACCTTATAATCAAAACAAAAATATCTTACGGTATCAGTCGGCTAAGTCAAGAGGCTAAGTGGACCTTATAATCAAAACCAAAAATATTCTTACCGGATATCAGTCGGCTAAGTCACGAGGCAAGTGGACCTTATAATCAAAACAACAAAATATCTTACCGGATATCAGTCGGCTAAGTCACGAGGCTAAGTGGACCTTATAAATCAAAACAAAAATATCTTACCGGAATCAGTCGGCTAAGTCACGAGGCTAAGTGGACCTTATAATCAAAACAAAAAATATCTTACCGGATATCAGTGGGCTAAGTCACGAGGCTAAGTGGACTTATAATCAAAACAAAAATATCTTACCGGATATCAGTCGGCTAAGTCACGAGGCTAAGTGGACCTATATCAAAAAAAAAAATATCTTACCGGATATCAGTCGGCTAAGTCACGAGGCTAAAGTGGACCTTATAATCAAAACAAAAATATCTTACCGGATATCAGTCGGCTAAGTCACGAGGGTAAGTGGACCTTATAATCAAAACAAAAATATCTTACCGGATATCAGTCGGCTAAGTCACGAGCTAAGTGGACCTTATAATCAAAACAAAAATATCTTACCGGAATCAGTCGGCATAAGTCACGAGGCTAAGTGGACCCTTATAATCAAAACAAAAATATCTTACCGGATATCAGGTCGGACTAAGTCACGAGGCTAAGTGGACCTTATAATCAAAACAAAAATATCTTACCGGATATCAGTCGGCTAAGTCACGAGGCTAAGTGGACCTATAATCCTCAATCAAACAAAAATATCTTACCGGACATCAGTCGGCTAAGTCACGAGGCTAAGTGGACCTTATAATCAAAACAAAAATATCTTACCGGATATCAGTCGGCTAAGTCACGAGGCTAAGTGGACATTATAATCAAAACAAAAATATCTTACCGGATATCAGGTCGGCTAAGTTCACGAGGCTAAGTGGACCTTATAATCAAAACAAAAATATCTTACCGGATATCAGTCGGCTAAGTCACGAGGCTAAGTGGACCTATAAATCAAAACAAAAAATATCTTACCGGATTATCAGTCGGCTAAGTCACGAGGCTAAGTGGACCTTATAATCAAAACAAAAATATCTTACCGGATATCAGTCGGCTAAGTCACGAGGCTAAGTGGACCTTATAATCAAAACAAAAATATCTTACCGGATATCAGTCGGCTAAGTCACGAGGCTAAGTGGACCTTATAATCAAAAACAAAAATATCTCTTACCGGATATCAGTCGGACTAAGTCACGGGGCTAAGTGGACCTTATAATCAAAACCAAAAATATTTACCGGATATCAGTCAGGCTGACGTCACGAGGTAAGTGGACCTTATAATCAAAACAAAAATATCTTACCGGATACTCAGTCGGCTAAGTCACGAGGCTAAGTGGACCTTTAATCAAAACAAAAATATCTTACCGGATATCAGTCGGCTAAGTCACGAGGCTAAGTGGACCTTATAATCAAAACAAAAATATCTATACCGGATATCAGTCGGCTAAGTCACGAGGCTAAGTGGACCTTATAATCAAAACAAAAATATCTTACCGGATATCAGTCGGCTAAGTCACGAGGCTAAGTGGACCTTATAATCAAAAACAAAAATATCTTACCGGATATCAGTCGGCTAAGTCACGAGGCTAAGTGGACCTTATAATCAAAACAAAAATATCTTACCGGATATCAGTCGGCTAAGTCACGAGGCTAAGTGGACCTTATAATCAAAACAAAAATATCTTACGGATATCAGTCGGCTAAGTCACGAGGCTAAGTGGACCTTATAATCAAAACAAAAATATCTTACCGGATATCATGTCGGCTAAGTCACGAGGCTAAGTGGACTTATAATCAAAACAAAAAAACACATAATCTTACCGGATATCAGTCGGCTAAGTCACGAGGCTAAGTGGACCTTATAATCAAAAACAAAAATATCTTACGGATATCAGTCGGCTAAGTCACGAGGCTAAGTGGACCTTATAATCAAAACAAAAATATCTTAACCGGATATCAGTCGGCTAAGTCACGAGGCTAAGTGGACCTTATAATCAAAACAAAAAATATCTTACCGGATATCAGTCGGCTAAGTCACGAGGCTAAGTGGACCTTATAATCAAAACAAAAATATCTTACCGGATATCAGTCGGCTAAGTCACGAGGCTAAGTGGACCTTATAATCAAAACAAAAATATCTTACCGGATATCAGTCGGCTTAAGTCACGAGGCTAAGTGGACCTTATAATCAAAACAAAAATATCTTACCGGATATCAGTCGGCTAAGTCACGAGGCTAAGTGGACCTTATAATCAAAACAAAAAATATCTTACCGGATATCAGTCGGCTAAGTCACGAGGCTAAGTGGACTTATAATCAAAACAAAAATATCTTACCGGATATTCAGTCGGCTAAGTTCCGAGGTCTAAGTGGACCTTATAATCAAAACAAAATTATCTTACCGGATATCAGTCGGCTAAGTCACGGCGGCTAAGTGGAGCCTTATAATCAAAACAAAAATATCTTAACCGGATATCAGTCGGCTAAGTCCACGAGGCTAAGTGGACCTTATAATCAAAACAAAAATATCTTACCGGATATCAGTCGGCTAAGTCACGAGGCTAAGGGACCTTATAATCAAAACAAAAATATCTTACCGGATATCAGTCGGCTAAGTCACGAGGCTAAGTGGACCTTATAATCAAAACAAAAAATCTTACCGGATATCAGTCGGCTAAGTCACGAGGCTAAGGGGACCTTATAATCCAAAACAAAAATATCTACCGGATATCAGTCGGCTAAGTCACGAGGCTAAGTGGACACTATAATCAAAACAAAAATATCTTACCGGATATCAGTCGGCTAAGTCACGAGGCTAAGTGGACCTTTTAATCAAAACAAAAATATCTTACCGGATATCAGTCGGCTAAGTCACGAGGCTAAGTGGACCTTATTAATCCAAACAAACAATATCTTACCGGATATCAGTCGGCTAAGTCACGAGCTAAGTGGACCTTATAATCAAAACAAAAATATCTTCCGGATATCAGTCGGCTAAGTCACGAGGCTAAGTGGACCTTATAATCAAAACAAAAATATCTTACCGGATATCAGTCGGCTAAGTCACGAGGCTAAGTGGACCTTATAATCAAAACAAAAATATCTTACCGGTATTCAGTCGGCTAAGTCACGAGGCAAGTGGACCTATATTAATCAAAACAAAAATATCTTACCGGATATCAAGTCGGCTAAGTCACGAGGCTAAGTGGAACCTTTATAATCAAAACAAAAAATATCTACCGGATATCAGTCGGCTAAGTCACGAGGCTAAGTGGACCTTATAATCAAAACAAAAAATATCTTACCGGATATCAGTCGGCTAAGTCACGAGGGCTAAGTGGACCTTATAATCAAAACAAAAATATCTTACCGGATATCAGTCGGCTAAGTCACGAGGCTAAGTGGGACCTTTATAATCAAAACAAAAATATCTTACCGGATATCAGCGGCTTAAGTCACGAGGGTAAGTGGACCTTATAATCAAAACAAAAATATCTTACCGGATATCAGTCGGCTAAGTCACGAGGCTAAGTGGACCTTATAATCAAAAACAAAAATGATCTTACCGGATATCAGTCGGCCTAAGTCACGAGGCTAAGTGGGACCTTATAATCAAAACAAAAAATCTTACCGGTATCAGTCGGCTAAGTCACGAGGCTAAGTGGACCTTATAATCAAAAACAAAAATATCTTACCGGATATCAGTCGGCTAAGTCACGAGGCTAAGTGGACCTTATAATCAAAACAAAATATCTTACCGGATATCAGTCGGCTCGTAAGTCACGAGGCTAAGTGGACCTTATAATCAAAACAAAAATATCTTACCGGATATCAGTCGCTAAGTCACGAGTGCTAAGTGGACCTTATAATCAAAACAAAAATATCTTACCGGATATCAGTCGGCTAAGTCACGAGGCTAAGTGGACCTTATAATCAAAACAAAAATATCTCTACGCGGATATCAGTCGGCTAAGTCACGAGGCTAAGTGGACCTTTATAATCAAAACAAAAATATCTTACCGGATATCAGTCGGCTAAGTCACGAGGCTAAGTGGACCTTATAATCAAAACAAAAAATTCTTACCGGATATCAGTCGGCTAAGTCACGAGGCTAAGTGGACCTTATAATCAAAACAACAAAATATCTTACCGGATATCAGTCGGCTAAGTCACGAGGCTAAGTGGACCTTATAATCAAAACAAAATATTCTTACCGGATATCAGTCGGCTAAGTCACGAGGCTAAGTGGACCTTATAATCAAAACAAAAAATCTTACCGGATATCAGTCGGCTAAGTCACGAGGCTAAGTGGACCTTATAATCAAAACAAAAATATCTTACCGGATATCAGTCGGCTAAGTCACGAGGCTAAGTGGACCTTATAATCAAAACAAAAATATCTTATACCGGATATCAGTCGGCTAAGTCACGAGGCTAAGTGGACTATTAATCAAAACAAAAATATCTTACGGATATCAGTCGGCTAAGTCACGAGGCGCTAAGTGGACCTTATAATCAAATAAAAAAAATATCTTACCGGATATCAGTCGGCTAAGTCACGAGGCTAAGTGGACCTTATAATCAAAACAAAAATAATCTACCGGATATCAGTCGGCTAAGTCACGAGGCTAAGTGGACCTTATAATCAAACAACAAAAATATCTTACCGGATATCAGTCGGCTAAGTCACGAGCTAAGTGGACCTTATAATCAAAACAAAAATATCTTACCGGATATCAGTCGGCTAAAGTCACGAGGCTAAGTGGCACTTATAATCAAAAAACAAAAATATCTTACCGGTATCAGTCGGCTAAGTCACGAGGCTAAGTGGACCTTATAATCAAAACAAAAATATCTTACCGGATATCAGTCGGCTAAGTCACGAGGCTAAGTGGACCTTATAATCAAAACAAAAATATCTTACCGGATATCAGTCGGCTAAGTCACGAGGCTAAGTGGACCTTATAATCAAAACAAAAATATCTTACCGGATATCAGTCGGCTAAGTCACGAGGCTAAGTGGACCTTATAATCAAAACAAAAATATCTTACCGGATATCAGTCGGCTAAGTCACGAGGCTAAGTGGACCTTATAATCAAAACAAAAATATCTTACCGGATATCAGTCGGCTAAGTCACGAGGCTAAGTGGACCTTATAATCAAAACAAAAATATCTTACCGGATATCAGTCGGCTAAGTCACGAGGCTAAGTGGACCTTATAATCAAAACAAAAAATATCTTACCGGATATCAGTCGGCTAAGTCACGAGGCTAAGTGGACCTTATAATCAAAACAAAAATATCTTACCGGATATCAGTCGGCTAAGTCACGAGGCTAAGTGGACCTTATAATCAAAACAAAAATATCTTACCGGATATCAGTCGGCTAAGTCACGAGGCTAAGTGGACCTTATAATCAAAACAAAAATATCTTACCGGATATCAGTCGGCTAAGTCACGAGGCTAAGTGGACCTTATAATCAAAACAAAAATATCTTACCGGATATCAGTCGGCTAAGTCACGAGGCTAAGTGGACCTTATAATCAAAACAAAAATATCTTACCGGATATCAGTCGGCTAAGTCACGAGGCTAAGTGGACCTTATAATCAAAACAAAAATATCTTACCGGATATCAGTCGGCTAAGTCACGAGGCTAAGTGGACCTTATAATCAAAACAAAAATATCTTACCGGATATCAGTCGGCTAAGTCACGAGGCTAAGTGGACCTTATAATCAAAACAAAAATATGAATTGTAGCCAATAATCGCACTTGGCCCCTACAATGACTGCCAAACACTCTGTTATATGAAATTTATATTGGTTTTAATGTAATATCCGCTCCTGATGAATGTCTTTTTTTTAATGCCACCTGTTTGTCATTCGACATTGCAGGTATTCTCTCCTGGCATTGGCGTATTGTAACCACTTCTGAGGTTGGGGCGCCTGGAAGGCGGGGTTACGCTGCCCCAATGACATGATGAGTGATGACGATGGGTAATGATGCGCCAGGAGAGGCCTTAAACCTAAACTTAATCTAATGAGGTGAATATGATATTGATGATAATGATAGCCAGATGTTGTTTGGGGACCGTTTGGGCCTTAAAGTATCCTGACATTTGTTTTACAGGTGAGGAAAACCCCGAAAAAATCTTACCCAGGAAAGTTGTCTCGAGCGGGGATCGAACCCGCTGCGTGACAAAGCAGCACGTACCTCGAGACCACAGCGGTGGACCTCCTGATGAATGTAGTATTCTTTATTGTGTTTGTTAAGAAACAAACTGTGATATTGAAATTTTGTAGCCCTCTATTTTTATCAAGTTAATTAAACATAATACTATAAATTGCATAATAAAATCATAGGTACATTATTAACTTAACTATAGTTAACAATAAGGGGGCTCCTTGGCGCAAGCGGTTAGACTATCGCCTCACACCTCTGGGGTCTCGAGATAGAGTCACGGCCACTCCATGTGGGTTTAATGGTTGACGAAACAGAGCTTGGGCAGGTTTTTCTTGTGTTTTATTCTGTTTTTCCCTGCTACAAATTTCATTCCACCATTTCTCCATACTCATCTCGTCCATTTCGTTCATCTGCCCTGTGATGGTTCTCCAGGCGCGGTCGGCCGGCACTCTTGTCGTTCATAGAACTAACTAACTAATTCACTGGCACTATCGAACCCGTAGGTTCATGGCCTCGCGGACATAAGCTCTCCGTATATCCTTATCCTGAGCCAATGTTTTCCAATCATCCCCTGTATAATCTACTTCCCTCAAATTATGATTAATGTTATTCTCCCACTTCATTCTTGATCTACCAACTGGGCGTTTTCCCTCTGGTTTTCCTACAAGAAGCTTTCATGCACGTATTTCATTCCCCAATCGTGCCACATGTCCTGCCCAACGCAGTCTACGAGACTTGTCGTTCATAGACCTCTATAAATATAGGGGCTTCACATCATCTCATCCCTTGGCCGAATTCTGAGTTGGAAATGAGTTGAGGATATTTTATGTTTAACAATAAATCATTATTTCTTTTAATACCATACATTGGCTTATACAGTAAAAGCTCCTTATTCGCGGGGGATATGTTCCGCAAATATGCCGCGAATACAAAACCGCAAACATAAAATGGTAATTTATATGGCTATAGGTGATAAATTCCAAGGTTTCGGAATAAAATAAATATTATCAAAATAAAAATCAATTAATGAGAGATTTTGAACAATTTCTATTAATTATTTATGTCAGGTTTAGGCATGGGCTTAAATAACTTAGTAATTGTTTCGTGTTTTGCCGCTTTTAAAAGGTCTTTCAATTCAGATTGATTTTCAGCTGTAAATTTAGCGATAGAATTCCTTATTTTGCCTTCGGATTTCTTGATCAATCTACAGTTCATTCATTAACATTGAAACAGCGTGATATAGATGCAAACAATTCGCCAACACGTAAACGGTCAAACATTTATATTTTTACTTTCAGCCGCAACACTACTTTTTTCCTCTTCGGAACTAATTTTCTTTCATTTTACTCGACATTATAAATTTACAACAATGCAGAAGAGACACGTGTTTTAATTAAAATTGTACAGCAACTTACAAGTTGTAACAATAAAACACCGATCGTGACGAGGGTGACATTTATTAACGGACATAGCGGCAGGTGAATTACGGCGGCGGTGGATTTTAACAACGAATTTTAGGCTTAGTGACAATAAGGCTTGTTTTACTTTGATATTAATTTATCCATTTGGTTTAAATAGCTCCTTGTACAAACCGCCTTGGCACATGCCTACAGTAAAAAAGTTGCCGATGCGTTGATAAAGGATACTAATCCTTCAAATATACCGACTGGATCCACGAATAAAGAATTTTTTAGCCGCGAATATAGGAACTGTGTCGCAATTTTTTAACCCGCGAATAGAGAAGACCTTACGGTCTTAACTCCACCAGGTAAAATAAATATTTAAATAAATAAAATAAAATAAGGAGAATACTACTAAATAAAATAAGGAGAATACTAGAAGAATAACAAAGTGGCTTTCGAACGGGGCGGTCAACAACAGATAATGTATTCATATTACAGCAAATATTTGAAAAAAAAGGAGAGAACATAACATACAGACGCATGTTACTTTTATTGATTTTGAGAAGGCATTCGATCGTGTTGATAGAGGTAAGTTATGGAAAGTTACGGAAATACATGGCTACCCCACAAAATTAATTTATGTGATAAAATGTTTATATGAAAAATCTCAAATTATAATAAATATAGGCACATCAAAGACCAAACCAATTTTAATAAATAGAGGTGTAAGACAAAAGTGTAGTTTAACACCTACCCTTTTTCATCTATATATTAATGACATCATCCAAAATTGGAAAAGTATTGTTAATGTAGGTATAAGAATGGACCGTTTTAAAATATTAAATGTTTTAATGTATGCTGACGATGTGGTTATTATTGAAGAACATGAAAATAATTTGCAGTATTCTTTACATCGATTAAATCAGTTATGCCAAGAAAATAATTTTAAAATATCAAAGGAAAAAATGGCATTTTGGGGAAGTGAACATATAAGATCAAATATCAGAAAAGACACAAACCTCTGGAAACAAGTAACAGATTTTAATTATTTGGGTTGTAATTTTACTATAAATAAAAAAAAACGGAAAAAGGCGTAATTGTGAAACTGTCAAGATTTCAAATGATACGTGGAACTATACATAAAGCATTAAAGAACAAAACAAGAAGATATACTAAATTGAAGTTTTATAAAACATTGGCAGTTCCTGCATTACTTTATGGGAGTAAAACTTGGATAATGACCAAAAAATTACAAAATAGAATACAAAGCGTAGAAATGAACTTCTTTAGAAGAACAAAAGGCTGCACAAGAATGGATCGGTTGAAGAATGAAGATATAAGAACAGAGTTAAATATATATAAATTAAATTATAAAATCAAAGAATATAGAGAAAAATGGTTTAGACATGTATAAAGAATGAACGTAACAGGATTACCAAATCAGCATTTAACTACAAAGCCACGAGGTTCAAGGAATGTAGGAAGGCCGGTGGAAAGATGGACAGAACTACTGTAAGACGGAACAGGCATTTTGCCTAGCCCGTGAAGTGAAGAAGAAGAAGAAGAAGAAGAAGAAGAAATAAGGAGCTTTTACTGTACAAGTAAAGAATTTGGTAGATCCTATAGCTCCATGATTATTGATTATGTCTTTTTTTGAGTGTACAAGTCGTACGCATATTTACGGATATTACAAAAATCAAAGAGAAATCTTGTTCAGTTTTGGAAAATTAGAGATATCCCTCTTAAATATTTGTTAAAACGGCTGTTACTTAAACTAAGGTAAAATGGGAAAATATACTCTGAGAAACAATTATAATATGTTATAGAATTATGTGAGACATGGAACATTTCATATAATATTGTTATAAAGTTCCGATTGATTGAGGGTCTTTCCACTTTTCAGCGGTTGCCCTTTTACCAACCGGCTGCTGGCCCTTCACATCCACATGTGTCAATCACAGAGGTTGATGATCAACAGCCAGTGTAGGGGTGACATGTGGTTAGCATGTCGAGTCTCCTAGCCGTTATAGCTGGTTCCTCAACCTGGAGCCGCTACTTATTGTAGCTACCCAATTGCCTCACGATGCTGGGTGGGCACCGGTCCTATACTGGCCGAAATACCATGAGAAAATGTCTTCCCCCATGGAGACTCGAACCAGCGCAAGTCCCGTAGCTCTGCGCCAAGGCTTCCTACCTTAACCGCTCGGCTACGGCGCGGGACATATTGTTATAAAGTAAAATATTAAAACAAACAAATACCTTGACAGACGCCGGCTTAATTTTTTTAAACTGTAGGTCTTTCGGAAGCTTGCTTCCATCTTCAGTAGAAGGGTGTGCCAAGATAGTTGTTTATGAAATATTTTACTTTGATTATTCACCACAACGGAATTGTATTATGCATTTTATTAATATTGAGAATATTGTCGTACAAAGTTTATTAATGTGGACCTTAGATCTTTGTTTCCCTGAACTCATCGTGTCAGCTCGTAGCATCAATAATTTATTAAATTATATTACCTCGGTCACTGAGAGGTTTATAAATATTTAATGTACAGAGTTAATTTCTAATTTTCCCTTTTAATTCATTCGGAAAGAAGAAAGTTTTAACTTGTTTCGTAAGTTTTGTACGAATCTCTCATTTTCCAGTTTTTGCAAGCTGAGTAAACATACACGAGGAAACAAAATTAGTGGCGTATCTAAATGGGTTTAATAAGTCAGCATTATTACCAACATTGAAGTACGGAACTCGGCGCTGGGAAATGAGAAATATTTGTAACTAAAACACAAGTAGAGAAAGTTTCAGACATGATATCAAATCTCAACTGAGAGGACATTTTGCATTAAAGTTACGTAATGTAATTCTATGCTAAATCTTTTGAGATCTAAAGTACAATTTTAGTAGTTACGGAGTACAGATGGAACGAATAAAAATGTATATGCGAATTTACATTTTTTATTTTTCAATTTAGCTTGTCTGCTGGGGTTTTAGGGCCTTAATACTACGATTAATTTGTGAAATACGAGAACTTTCAAACCAAAGTGCTGTAAAAAGTCCAAACTTTTAAGAGATATAATTTCAACAGGACAATCTTTCACATAACTTCATACTACAACTTTACCTGATGTAACAGGACCTCACCGACAAAATGATAGGCCATGCAGAGAGAATCATTTTTTGTGAAGGAACATATAGTCGCAAACACGTCGTTTATGAGTCATGCGCAGATGAAAGTGTTCTCCCATAAGGGTCAGAATTGAATACAAACAGTTGTACACGTATCATGTTATTGAAAAATACATGTTTTTACAACAAGTGTTCAAACAGTCGACCCTGTGCTTCATTGCATGTTTGATATCGTCTCAGCACCGATCGGCCAGCACGGCCGATCATGGCAGGATTCTTTTTGACATCATCAAAACACTTATTGTTTGAACACTTATTGTGAAAACATGTATTGTTCAATAAAATGATACGTGTACAATTGTTTGTATTCAATTCCGACTCTTATGGGTGAACACCTTCATCTGCGTATAACTCATAAACGACGGTTTTGCGACTATATGTTCCTTCACAAAAATTATCCTCTCTGCATGGCCTAACATCCCTATCATCTTGTCGGTGAGGTCCTGTTACACCCTGTATATAAATTCCAAACAGATTATTTCGATTTACAAAAACAATTGATATTCTTTTTGTAAATAAAGAACGAAATATTGCTATTAACAAAGGGAGTTAGTACAGACAGTAATGCCCGGATTCAAATCTCGGTATCTACAGAATTTTTTCTCTCCTACTTTGCTCGTTCGTCAAGTAAGTACTAGGATGGATTTTCTTTAATAGGCCTATTTCATTATGATCCAGCCCATCCCATTAACGTTGTTTAGCCTCTCGTTTTATAGGCACTTTTACGCGCCACATGCTATCCGGGCCTTACAGTGACACTATATGTCGGGAGAGGGATTTTAAATGCGGATCACATACATGCACGTTTTTTACTATACAAGGACGTGGAGGACCTCCCCGAATTCATGGCAATTTTGCTTCTTTACGGAATATATTTTTATTTTGTTAATTAAATCGTATATATACAATTTCGTTCCGAGAAAACAAATGTGACACCTGCTACAGGGAGTTTTAAATTTTAGCTTTCAGGTAAAAACCTTACTTTTAATAGTTGGATATCGCAGATTATTTGAGAATACTTTATCGTTTTATATCCATGTCATGTACAGAGTTCGTTGAGAATAACCTAAAACTGCGGCTGCTAGAGCGATTTTTGAATTTCGGCTTCAGGTTAAACTCCATAAATATTGGTCTAATTTCGATGGCTAAACTCGACCTTAATTTTCTTTATTGCCGATTTTAGTGTAAAAAAAAAAGAACACACACTATGACCGCTAGAGGTTAACAAATATACATGTATAGATGGATGTATGTGTTTGTGTGTGAGGGGATTTTATTTTTCAAAACTGAACATTCCCACTTCATTAAATTTTTCACAAGAAGCCAAAACAGACATGTCCTAAATTTGTATTTTAATTTGTTTGATGTAATATCTAGGGCCTACATTTACACACTGTGAATCATGTATGTTAAAATTTGTTAAAAAGTACATATACAGCTGAGAGTTTTGCTATAATCAATGAATGATTATTTTTTGACATGTTCAGCTTTAAAAAAAAAACTCTTTGTATGTATATAAAAATCGAAGAATCCAAGGAACAATTTCTCTGGGAAGGACTTTAAAGCGTGGGTCCAGAGTCTGGATAATTTCAGACTCGTAAATAACCTTAGACCTGAAGAAAAGAGGCATTTAAGCAGAAAGTATCGACCTTCATCTTCCACGTAATATCTTCATTGCCTACTAGCTCTCTCATAGGATAGATATGCTAACCACATGCCATCCATGACTTCAGTAGGGAAATAAGGTAGGGAAGTATTCATGTGCCCGCAATGGGACGTGAGAGGACTAGTAAGTCAAAAATACAGTCCACAGCTCAGAAGAAAGCAACTACAAGGAATGTCTTACGGAGCATATTATGTCATGAGGGATTGTACTATCTGTCTCTCACCGGGCATGCTAGTTTCAAGTCTGATGCACAATCATCAGTAGAATACGCCTGAAATAACCCACATTGATGGGTGACATATGACTGTTCCTTTATTTGTGGACGTGTTTGCTTTGATTTTCCCCGCACTTTAATTCGCTTCATCTGTGGACTGTACTTAGCTATGCCGATTTGCAGTGTCTAGTAAGTAGGATCTATGAGAACTTGTAAAACATTCTCAAATTTATATAATAAATTTATCAAATTGATTGCAAAGATTGCAACAGGATATATATAGGAAAAACAAAAAGGAACTTGGGAACTCGTAAAAAATACTTCAGAAACATAAAAAAATGGAGAAATTGAAAAATCAGCTTTAGCAGCACATAGTTTATTAGAGCATCATAGAATTGAAAAAGAAACAAAACTTTTGAAACATCTATCCAAACCTTTGGATTTAACAGTTTGGGGAAAAAATATATATATTCAAAAAAACTATACTAAAACCATGAACTTCGAGATTCCAGACGAACCGAGCTTGATTACAAAGTTCTTCAAAAATACAACAGATGGCAGTTTAGAAAATGATTCATTCAAAAGAACACCAGATGGCAGTTTGGATAATTACCGGCAAAAGAAAAAAATGACAGTCGTGAAAAAAACTGAAGATGGTGACAGTGGTCGCTGATACTGCAGTGCTGTGTTCAAAAAACAGAAGTATGAGGTAAGAAGAAATAACGATTCATTTAATTCTTATTCTCAAATTTACTTTCATGAGTACAGAATTAATACCTACTTTTTTTTGTCATTAGCAAAAGGGTAGTTGGCCTGTCATAAAGAAGATGGTGAACTGAGTCTATCTTTAAAATTAATTTGGAGCAGGCTTTAGAATGAACACCACTTAATATGTATATGCAATTCTGGATTATATTTGTGATGGAGTTGTGTGATACACTGACACGTGTGAGCTGATTTTGAGATGATTAGGGCAGAGCTAAATAAACGTACGGACGTTGGGGCATGATTTTCCGGTGCATTAACTATGAACGCTTGAAATCTGTTGGAGTGGAATGTTGCTTTGTACATTTTGAATATTCAGTCCCTTGAGAACTAATCATGTCACAGATGCATTTGTACATCATTTTGAAAGGTTTAGTTCAACCAACATGACAATCATTGCGTCCTCATATCTAAATTTTGTTTATTATCTATTTCAAATATATGTCGGTCTCTTATCGTATAATTAACTCACTGACATTATTGAACCCCCAGGTTCATGACCGCGCGGACATAAGCTCTCCATATATCCATATAATTATGTTATCGATCTTAATCTTATATCTAATATGGCGTAGCCCAGTGTTCAGTCATAGCCTATCCTTTGTTACGAGTTACTACACCAAGTTAATTTAGTTACCTTGTACCGTGGTGACGTAATTTTAGTGCCATGAAGTTTCATAGTAGTCTCTGTGATGGTGAATGTGTTTTTCTTCTTCTTCTTCACTTCACGGGCTAAGCAAAAATTGCCACTTCCGCCTCACAGTTGTTCTGTCTATCTTTTCACTGGCCTTCCTACATTCCTTGTACGTCTTGGCTTGTAGTTGAATGCTGCTCTTGGTAATCTTGTTACATTCATTCTTTCCACATGTGTAAACCATTTCTCTCTATATTATCTGATTTTCTCATTCAATGGAAATATATTTAACTCTGTTCTTATATCTTAATTTTTTATCCAATCCAATCTTGTGCAGCCTTTTGTTCCTCTAAGTAACTTCATTTCTGCGCTCTGTATTCTACTTTGTAATTTGTTAGTCATTACCCAAGTTTCGCTCCCATAAAGTAATGCAGGAACTGCCAATGTTTTATAAAACTTCAATATAGTATCTCTTCTTGTTTTATTCTTTAATGTTTTATGTATAGTTCCGCATATCATTTGAAATTTCGACAGTTTCATATGTATGTCTCTTTCAGTTTTTGTGTTTATAGTAGAATTACAACCCCAATAATTATGTGTTCTGTGCTTTATTCCCTCCTACTTTACCGCCTCCTGATGTCCCTTTCCTGACGTCATCGGCGCGACTTGGGATGCGCGATGACCGATATTCCACGACCAGAAGCCTGTTCCAGTTAATAGTCGGAACCAATGTTCGTTCCATCAAGTTCGACGGGGGGTCGAAGAAGCGATCCATTGCCAAGCAATGTTCACTTGTATTTACTAGAAAAAAGCTGTTAAGAAGAAGATTGTTTATTTCTGCGTGATTGAGAACTCTAGTATGGATTGTATGTATCATTATTATTATTTAAAACCGACGACTGTTCTTGTTATTTTCATTATGTATTATGTTTATGTTTAATTTATTATTTCAAACAGCTAATTGTATACTTTACCTTTTGACATCATTAATTATATTGATTTTAGTTACGTTTTCATATCTTTTTCTGGTAGCTTTCTTAACTGCGTCAATCTGAACTTGAACCAGTTTTATGCGCTTTAGAGCAATTCCCATTCCTCTCATGATAAACGTAAATTATGTAAATAGTAAAGTCAAAAATGATTATCATTCTCTTGAGATATCTATGTTGAGTAATACAATAGAGGTCGTTTGCAAGAAATATGAATTTTGTCTGTATTTTGGGCCCATCTACAGACTCTGCTTGATGACTTGGATATTACAAGTTAGTTTGAAAATTGAAGATAGGTTCTGTAAGAAGAGAGAGCATCCACATACCCTATACTAACGACAGTCCAATCTTATTTGCCCATAAATGTCACGAATGACACACGGTCAACATACCGACTCAATTAGACACCCAGCAGGCAACTAAGATGTTACTAGGATGTTCAGATCGGTGCATTTTGCTTAGAGGCCTTTTTATTCAGGCTTAAGTATCTTTTACGAGCCTAAAATATTCAGACTCGGAACCCACGGCTTAAAGTCCCTCCCGGAGGACTTGCTCCTTGGATTTTTCCATTCTAAAATAATCCATCGACCTCGGCCGAGTTTGGACCCTCAACCCTCGGGACCAGAGGCAAGGAGCATAACCACTAGTCCATCGCGGCTTGGATGAGTGTCAACTCAAAACCAGAGCAACTTCCGGGACAACACAAATATTAATACAATACACACCATTCACTCACTTTTTGTATTAAACAGGGCGAATATATTATGGATGATTTTTATGCCCAAATTATGTTCGGGGACCATTTGGAACTAAAATTTCCCGATATTCATTTTACAAGCCAGGAAAAACTTCGATAAATCTCACTCAGTTAATTTGTCCAGACGGGGAATCGAACCCGGAACCGAACTGCGAACCAAAAATCGAACCTGAATTGCGTACGAGTCAACGTCGTTACCCCTAGTCACAGTGGTGGACTAGATAAACATTATTAATATATAAAATTATTTCTCTCTGAATTATTTAATAATTCACTTAGCACGAGTGACAATTTATACGGGAAACCTAGGTTGAATTATCCATCCATCCATAGTAATTCTGCCCGAGGACAGGTCTTTCACTGCAATCATAGCATTTTCATGCTATGCTTTGCAGATTTACTAGGGAATTATAGGTGTGGTAGCTTCCCGTTGCTTTCCACACCGGTGAAGGATGATAATGATGATAATGATAAGGATTATGCTGATGGCCGGATGATTTTCCGGGACCGTTGGGCCCTACGCTTCCTGACATTTGTCTTACAGGTGAGGGAAAAACCCGAGAAAATTCTCACCAAGGAGCCTGTCCCGACCGGGAATCGAACCCGGGCCCGTTGCGTGACAAGGCAGCACGCTACCTCGAGACCACAGTGGTGGACGTTCAAATTATTATTCTGAATTATATTAATTGGTTTTTCTTGTTGTACAGATAATATAAACATATTCATATTTGTGTTTACATATTGTGTGCATGTAATTGTAAATAAATATAAACAAGTAAACAAAACATTCAATATAAAAATTGATGGAAATTTTAACCGATATCTGTATAAGGTTTCATACCATTTAGGCCTTTATAGTATGTTTAAAAAGGAATATTCGCGGGCATGCATTAATTCTTTATGTATGTTAGCGTGAGTTTTATATTTTGAAATTTCTCCTAAATTTGTTTTTTTTTTGCGCGATAGTGCGTTCTGTCGTACTTACAGCAATAGCGACCATGATTGAAAGTTCAATTTCCTAAATTTCGGGTTTGCCAACCTAAATAACTATACTGTAATATTACATATTACCTACCTCGTGCGGGAGGTAAATCCACTGCCGTTTATGTATACTACGTACAATGTACCGTATATACAAAAATATATCCAAAACGTAGTGTTAATGTACATCATTCGAAACAAATCACTGCATTTTAAATAAATTTGAAACAATATAAAACAATAAATTTGAAACAATATAAAACAATAAATTCCTACTTGCCGCCATTTTATGACTGATTGGTGTCACGACCTACTGTAGTCTCAACTAAATTATTTCCTGCATTTATCATATAAACATTGGCCACAATGTTAACGTTAGTCAGTTGTTTATATTATATTACTTTAATAGCTATTATTATCCAGTGTATATAATTACTTTCTCGAGTTTGTGTTAATCTATTACAGTGAGCAACAAAAAAGAAGCTTTCTTTTTGTCTCAGAAAGAAAAATATGTGATTCTGACAGTATTTTTTTGTCCTGAATTCAAATATGATATCGGTTTTTCTCCATCACGCAAGGTTTCCGAGATATTCCATCCTTTTAGCCGGGAACCAAGCATTTCAGACTGGTTTTTGGATAACTTTAAATCTCGTATGAGGTCATTAAGATCTTCTTGAGTCAATAAATGAGGCTCAGATGAATTTGTTCAAAAGTTGTATCACCAAAATCTGTTTCTTCTTCTTCCTTACTTCCATCAGAATCTGAGCTCTCTTCATCTAATGTCACATGTTCTGGAGGCTTTGGTATAGGCAATTCTTCGCAGTGTGGAACTGGTCTCATTGCAGATTGCAAGTCAGGGTACACCACTGTATGTTTTGATTTTGACGTAATCCCTTTAATGTTTGTTAAGCAGAAAATAATTATTTAAATCCATTAATTGAAATTGAAATAAAAAAACTGTGGGCGATGGAGAAATTCCGAATACATATTTGAAAACACGATAAAAAACTGCTTTAAGTACAACTATTGTACTCATGAGACAAAAATCATGTTGACCAGTGTTATTTAAGGTTTTGCTTATACGTATTTCTCTTCTTTGCATTAATTCTGTGTATCAGAGTGCGTTTTATATTTTTAAACTTTCTCCTAAGTTTGTTTTATTTTATATTACTTCCTGATGGATTTAATTACCTTGTTCAGTCTGAGATTCATCCATTCGATGTTGTTTAGTTTATTTTATTATCCTTGTATTATTTTTTTTAAATTTTTTATGTGCCAGAATTTATTTAATATCTTGAAATTGGCTCCTAAATCTATACATTTTGTTTTCCCTCTCCCTTTGACCAAAACTGTATGTATTATTTCTGTAATTGAACTGAACCCGAGCACAAGTAGTTGCTCATTCGGATGTCAATACAGTGTACAATATTTATTTGTGAATACAATTTATTCTCATTGCACATTCATATTTATCTAATGTATCAACTTTTATAAGATTCATGATGTGTTCCGTTGAGGTATTATTCAAAATTAAAATATAAAATTAAAGTCCCGAAAGCGCTACAGTTAAATAATCAATTAAGTTGAGGAGACGAACTTTTCAGGTGAATATTCCATAATTTTATATTTTAATTATCTAATGTAGTAAGACAAATCAAACATTACACTGAGCAACAAAAAAGAAACTTATATTTGTCTTAGAAAGAAAAATATGTGATTCGGATAGTATTATGTTTTCTCCTGAATTCAAATATGATATCGGGGTTTCTCCATCACGCAAGATTTCCGAGAGACAGGAATTTATAATTTCAAACACTTTAATATTTTCTACATTCGTAACTACACAATATACGAACATTCGGACTCACCTAGAAAGTAAGAAATGACGATTTTCTGCTATATTTCTTCTATGAAGCATCCCTCTTGATGGTCCAACAATAATCGGCCAGCATATTAAGATTCCATTTGCCTTGATATATTTTTTTTTTCCATAGCTTAAATCTCCTGAATTAGCTAATTTGGTTTTATTTTACAATGGACAAATGGACCAAAAAACGTTTATTAAAAAAGTAATTATTTAAATGCATTAATTAAAATTGGAATAAAAAACTGTGGGTGATGGAGAAATTCCGAATAAATATTTGAAAACACGATAAAAACTGCATTGAATAAAAACTATTGGTACTGATGAGACAAAAATCATGTTGACCAGTGTAATTATTTCTAGAATTTTTGGTGAATCTTTCTATTGCTTCAATGTCGTTTAAATACAGCTGCTACCTTCTTCTTCTTCCACTACGAATGAAATTGACAGTTTGTTGCGTGTTCATTCACTTCAGATCCGGGGTATGGTGATGTCCTTCCATCGTAGTTGTGGTCTACTGAGGTGTCCAGTCACGTACTTTCTTCACTAATCTACTGATCTCCATTCTATCTATGTGATTGTTACAATTTAGTCTTCTCAATTTCAGATTCTTCTCTAATAACAGCGCTGCGAATTTTCTCTCTGTGATTTTCCTACGATTTTCCTTAAAACTTTCATTTCGGTTGTTTCATTAATTTGTTTTGTTTTCTGAGTTTCTGTTCGGCATTCGCAACCATGTGTTGAAACTGGTCTTACGACAGATTTGTAAATTCTTTCTTTTGTATCTATTCTTAAATTCTTATTTTCCCAAACAGTATTGTTTAAACGTCCCAATATTTTGTTTGCATTATTTGCTTGATGGAGGATTTCATCTGTTATTCTGATACAATTACCGAGAGCAGTACATATGTTTATAATCACGGAGTGTTTCTGTGGACAATCTATATTTTAGAAAATTAATTTTCACACAGCTTTTAAAGAAAGCCGTTGGTAACCCTTAGAGAGGGCAAAATATTTGTAGTTATTAATTATTAAAAATTCACAGTTTGTTTTATAACTGCTAGTTCGTATCTGGCCCGCGTCGACGTAATTTTTGCAGATAGTAACAATTTCGAGTATGGCTTCATTCTGATAAGAAAATTGTGTTGTTTCTATGTCTTAGATTTACGGCACGTAAAAGAACCGCATGCCTGAAATAAGAAGCTTCTAGTAATAGTTTTCGGGCCTTTCACGTCGGCTTTCAATATTGGAAAGCTAATGACGTGAAATATTGAGGAGCATTGTTAAAATACTACTAATAGTGTAAAATCAGCTGTATCTATAATAAAATCAGAATGAATAATTGTTATGCCATATGTAGTTTAAGTATTGGTATTCTCTTATTATTTATTAATGGAAAATCTCATGCAAATACTTCTGTACAGCTCGGGACCAAGCTCTGTGTGTTTGCGGGGAGCAGTGTGGGGAGTGGGAGGAAGTACACTTCTATGCTTCTCATATACTAACAGCTGAGTCAGCAAATTCCTTTCAGACACACGGAGCTGGGTCCCGAGCAGTACTATAACAGGGATATTTATTTTCTCTGTGTAAGAAATTTACTTTCCCACCGCCATGGTATCGGGGTGACATCGCTGTTTCGGACGCAGTGGTTCCTGGTTCGATCCCCGGTCGGGAGCATTTACTGGCAAGCGAACTGTCATCCATTGCATGCCGAAACCTATCTTGAAATGTCTCCCTGATATGCGTTATGGTATCAAGGCCGTGTCCAAAATAATATCTGCTGTTTTTAACTGCAAAGTATAGGAATCAGTCAGAATCCAGCAATGTCAATCAACCTTACAGGGCAGATGGTGTCCCTGCATGTGTAAGAACTGAGTGCAGTGTGACGGGACGCGGCGCGGATGGAGGTAGTGAGGGTTGTATTACTTCCCTATTGTTTAAATGAGAGATTTGGCGCTAGATTTTAGTGCTTTGCAGTTAAGAAAAGTAAATATTTTTATTTATGTATATATTTTTTGAACACATCGTTTGTACATCACAACTTTTCTCTGTAAGAAATTTAAAGCTAGATTTCGGCATGCAATGTTTGACAGTTCCCTTGTGTGTATGTGTTTTTTTTTCGGAATTTTCCGTTATTTGTAAGACAAATTCTAAGGTCGAAATAATTCCCCGAGTACAATCTGGCCAATATAATCACCCTTATCATATTCGCCTTGTGTAGTATGTATGCATGAGTAAATGGTATGTCTTGTTTTAAATGCTAGTGTTGTTTCGGAAGTTGGCCTGGCATTGAGCTGATTACTCATCCGGAGAGGAACTCCATTTCCTCGTATGGTCAAATAAGTATGTGATCCGGAGAAAAAATATTTTCCCGACAGGTCGTGTACCAGTGAGGAACAGGCGCGGAGCACGTTAAAGATCCTACAACGGGAGAAATTGAATTAAGGGGGGAAAAGTGCGTCGTATCACACACATAGATGATTTACATGTGTTTTCGATGCTAGCTTATTTACATATAATTTTGATGGTAGAAATCACAATATAATTTATCTGAAATTGCTGGCATGATTCAAAATCACGATTTTTCATGTTAAATGTGAAGGGAGTTTGAATATATTTGAGTGTTTTTTGTTTGCAGGTGAGCTTCTGACACAGTGGTGCGGTTGTAGATGGGCATCTCACATAGCTCGGTGAGTGTTTCACAATGCAACCCGTCCCATAAATTTGTTATGTGTCTTTTTAGAATATCCTACCTCCGGCTAAACGTGTAAATATAACCACCGATCATTCTGCTTAATTCCTCTCTTCCCGATGTGCAATTGCATGGCGTTTTCTCCAAAAGAACGAATGTAATAATAAAGCGTGCTCGGACTAGAAGTATCAAACAATTGCATTATTCATTATAACAAATTAGATTAGCTCAATATCGTTTAAACAAATAGTAGCATATGCTTATTTTTTATTTTATATAAATTTTACGTAAATATACAAGACAGGGCTTTTTCTATTATAGAACAGTTAATTTATTTTTAATAATATTAATGGAGTAATTTTTCGAATCGTCATAAAAATAAAACAATCATTTTATCTTCTATCTCTTTCACAGAAAGAGTGAACAAGTTTTACTGTACATACAACAAAGCAAGAAAAAAAATACAAAGTGGAATCGCACGGGACCATTTTTTGTCCGCATTAGACAACATTCCGCATTATAAAAAATTTAAAAAATATTAACCAATATTAGATTATAGAGCACGTTTGTCTTTTTATGTACCTTGGATTAATTGTAGTTACACTGCTGTTGGAAAGGGAAGTTTAGTTTGTACGAGCGACTTCGACGGTAACGCGCGCAAAAAAAAAGTTTTGTTTCGTCAGCGTTAAAAATGTTTCTTAGGCGCTTATCCTGAAATTAAAGTATGCAGTTTCGGATTCAACTCACTAACTATACCTTCATCCACATTCTTTGATTCGCTGCAAATTTCATTCCACACCACATTGTGTCGTCTTTTAAAAGTATCCACAACCAACCTGAAGATGCCTTGAAATCGTTATTCCCTAGGGATATAGCAACAGCTAGAGCTTGACTTTAGAGCAGCGGTACTCATTACGCGACCCGCGGGCCGCATGTGGCTCTTGAAGATATTTATTAAGACTCTTGGAATAATTTTACCTCCATTACATTACATTTAAATTTTAAATTCTAAGTATAAAATAATATTATCTTTATTGAAATTCTACAAAACTTTGGATATCCCTGTGTCATTCCGAACAGTACAGCACCGCACGTGTTCAACAATGCAATGCAATGTCCTGGCTAGTGTTAATGGTTTTGAATATGTGTACGTTTGTTTTTAAAACCGTTTAAACTTCTACATTGTCGTCCGAATCTTTCAGAAAGAAATATTATACAATTTAGTTTAAGCGACTGGATACTGTGTGTTATCTAATCAGTTGAAGTGAAGTGAAGTGAATTTCAGTGTTTAATAATAGCTGGTGTTTTTTCGAAAGGGAAAAAGAGAAAACTCGAAAATGAAGGAAGAGTTTTTCAAGATACTTGGGAGCATGAATTTTTCTTCATAGCTGCTAAAAGGAAGGCAGTGCGATGTTTTTATTATGTCGAGACGTAGTTCAAGGTTATAAACGATTTAATCTTAATAGGCATTATAAAACGGTGCATTAAAATTTTGAGTGCAAATTTCCTAAAGATTCTAAATTGAGAGCAGTAAAACTAAAAACTTTATAAATGTCAATAGTGTCTGAACGGAAAATGATGTTGGATACCGTAAGTGAAAATAAATTGATAAAAGCATCATATGAAGTAGCAGAAATTTTAGCACGCAAATGAAACCGTTTGCCGATGCAGAGATTTTTAAGGAGTGTTTCTAGTCGTTTGTGACACATTATTTTCTAAATTCCCAAATGCAAAACAGATAAAAAGTGACATACAAAAGTTACAACTTTCCGTGTTAGGAGAGTTAACGAAATGTTTGTAGACATGCTCCTTTGTACTTTCGATGAAATTCGAAATGTGACTATTTCAGCCTTGCTCTGGATTCGTCCACAGATATTAGTTTCACCTCTCAGTTGCTTTTATTTGTTAAATATCGTAATAAGATAGGGATTATAAAGGAAGAATTTTTAACTATAATACCTATGACATGTCAGACACGGGGAATAGATTTTTTTGAAGCAGTTAAATATTTTTTTGACAAATACAAAATTAACCTAAACAAACTTTTATCAGTGTGCACTGACGGTTGTCCCTCAATGGTAAGTTGTCATACAGGATTTATTTCTCTGTTAAAAAAACATTTAAATAGAGACCACTTATTAATATACCATTGCATTTTACATCAAGAAAATCTTGCTGCTAAATATGACGAAACTTTTAGATATGTGATGAAGAAAGTAATTAACATTGTTAATTTCATTAGATGACGTGAACTAAATCATAGGCAATTCATAGAATTTCTCAAAGAGCTTAATTCACAGTATGATGATGTTATTTATCACAGTGAGGTCAGGTGGCTGAGTAAAGGAAGAATTTTGGAACGATTTTTTAATCTTCGCCATGAAATAGAACTCTTTTTAAGTGAACGAGATAAAGAATACCACGAACTGGACTCTTCTTCATGGTGGTTAAAAGTTGGCTTCCTGGCTGACGTAACAGGAATACTGACTGAATGCAACTCTTCATAGAATTGCTCACTGTACTACACCATGATTTCAGCGCGAGATTTAATGATTTTAGAAAGTTTCGAAACCCATTTCGATTAGTTGAAAATCCCTGGTCAATAATGACAACAGATGTAACTGGGTTGTCAATTTTTGGTCCTGAGATTAGAAATCTAAAAAATGAACTTCTTGATCTCCAGAAGGATTCAGAACTGGAAGGTATTTTTCAAGAGAAACGAAAAACGAATTCAATTTTAGAGTTTTGGAATACAGTTACAGAAAAACAGTTCGAAAATTTGGTGTCGTGTGCATATAAAATTCTGTGTCTTTTTGGATCAACGTATGTTTGTGAAATGACTTTCAGTAAGATAAAGTTCATCAAGAGTAAACATAGATCTCGTCTCACCAATGTGAACTTGGAAAACCTGCTGCGGATATGTGTGGCAAATCAACCTGCTCGTATTGACAAAATTATGCAGGAGAGTAGCAGAGTTCGACCATCAACTTCACAGCAGTAATCTACACAACTATAAGTTGCCTTAAAATTATGTACAGTACCGTAATAATAATAATAATAATAATAGTAATAATAATAATAATAATAATAATAATAATAATAAAATAATAAACAGTTAAGTATTAACAAAAATTAAATGATAGTAATCAGTAATTGTGTTTTGTCCATAAATATATTAAAAAAACTGGGTGTTACCAAGACTGAGAACTGTGAAATTTGGTGCGGCTCTCGAACATATACGGTTTCTTATATTTGGCTCTTTTGTAATTTCTAGTGAGTACCACTGCTTTAGAGCATCGGTCGGAAAATTTGGATTTTTTTTTTTTTATCGTGGACATGTAAAACACACCTTGTTGATTTCTTCATTATTTTATTCATTTATTTTTGCTCTTAATTTTACCATTTTCTTGCATCAATTCATTCGTTATTTTTCCTTTGAGTTTTAAAATCTCACAAACTTGGGTTTATCCACATTTCAGTTTAGTCATTATTTCGCATACTGAGAGTTTATTTTCTTTATCTTCAATCACTTATATTTTTTCGTTTAATGACAATGATACATAGGATTTAGCCATCTTCATTCCGTAAATTCAGGAAGCTCCTGTTAAAGATATGTACACAATCGGTCTCAGATCTTAAACCAATTTAAGATTTTACAGTGCGCTGGTTATTTTTAGGACAGTTGTCACACGCTAAATATTTGTTAAACAAACCTGTATTTCGCAAAACGGGAGTGCAGTGAGGCCGAAAGAAAATTCCAGATACAGGAATAAACTCTACTTCACCCGGCGCGGGCGGCAGGAATCATCACTTATTGTTAATTTGCCTAACGGGAATTCAATGAAGCGGAAACTAATTTATTTCTCTCTCTATCTTTCCACCTTTTAATTTTTTCCATTAATTGTGTAGAGATATCCTTCCGTTTCCGCGTTGGACAGATTCCGTTTTATACAAAATAAATACACGTAAAATTACTATTATTTTGCCGGGACCAATACATTTGTTCACATTGGACATATTTCCGCATTATTCAAGTTCCGGATTAAACAAGTTTCATTGTATTTCTAAATTTTTATCTACTTTTTTATATTTAATGCCACAGGTTATCGCTACGACATTTCTGGTATTCTTCCTTGACTTGGCATCTTTGCAACCCACTTCTGAATTTGGGGCGCCTGAAAAGCGGGGTTGCGCTGCTTCGATGATATGAAGGGGATCATGATGTTCCAGGAGAGGCGTAAATCTAAACTTATTCTAATGAGGCGCGTATGATAGTGATGATAATGATGGCCAGATGCTGTTCGGGGACTGTTTGGGCCTTAACGTTTTCTGACAATTGTCTTACAGGTGAGGAAATACTCCGAAAAAACTTCAGCCATGAAACCTGTCCCGGCCGAGGATCGAACTTGGGCCCATTGCTTTGCAAGGTAGCACACTACGTCGAGACCACAGCGGTGATCTAGCGTTTATTGTTACAAAAATAAAATCTTGGAGAGTTCCTACATCCCAATGAAATTTCTCTCCTGGTATTAAAGGGTGGAAAACTATTGTTGGTGATTCTAATCTGATCGGCTTCGATTGAACTAATAGTTACTTTCCTTGCTTCTAATCCCGAGGGTCTGGGGTTCAAATCCGGTCGGGGTTGATGGATTTTTATGATAGTAACATCCAGAAGACAAGTTGTCCGAAATGGAGTTTAAGCCATGGGTCCCAAGTCTAAAGATTTTCGGGCTCATAAAAGAACCCCAAGCCTAAACAGGTGTTCTGAACAAAATTTAATCCGAGTAATACCTTAGTTGTGGATGTCTCCTTGAGGCGAAATGGAGTTTAAGCCATGGGTCCCAAGTCTAAAGATTTTCGGGCTCATAAAAGAACCAAAGCCTGAACAGGTGTTCTGAACCAAATTTAATCAGAGTAATACCTTAGTTGTGGATGTCTCCTTGAGGCGAAATGGAGTTTAAGCCATGGGTCCCAAGTCTAAAGATTTTCGGGCTCATAAAAGAACCCCAAGCCTAAACAGGTGTTCTGAACCAAATTTAATCCGAGTAATACCTTAGTTGTGGATGTCTCCTTGAGGCGAAATGGAGTTTAAGCCATGGGTCCCAAGTCTAAAGATTTTCGGGCTCATTAAAGAACCCCAAGCCTAAACAGGTGTTCTGAACAAAATTTAATCCGAGTAATACCTTAGTTGTGGATGTCTCCTTGAGGCGAAATGGAGTTTAAGCCATGGGTCCCAAGTCTAAAGATTTTCGGGCGCATAAAAGAACCCCAAGCCTAAACAGGTGTTCTGAACAAAATTTAATCAGAGTAATACCTTAGTTGTGGATGTCTCCTTGAGGCGAAATGGAGTTTAAGCCATGGGTCCCAAGTCTAAAGATTTTCGGGCTCATAAAAGAACCCCAAGCCTAAACAGGTGTTCTGAACAAAATTTAATCAGAGTAATACCTTAGTTGTGGATGTCTCCTTGAGGCGAAATGGAGTTTAAGCCATGGGTCCCAAGTCTTCACCAGTGTGGAAAGCAATGGGAAGCTATCATACCTATAATTCCCTAGTAGAGCTGCAAAACATAAGCAGGGAACATGCTATGATTACAGTGGAAAACCTGCCAACATGGCATAAGTAATAGGGATGGAGGGATGAATTCCTTTAGTTCTAGTGCGTGCATCCTGTTTTCAGGTCCTTGCTGGACACACTTAAAGAATTTAAGCCCAGACCAGAATAGAATTTTGACTGAGAGTGGAGTGAAGCCCGAGGGAAGAGTCGATATTCGTTGAATAACATAACCAAAAATCAATGGAAGCGATCGCTTAGATGTACACCTCAACACTAATGACACTTTTTGCTATACTATTGGTACCGCGCCAAATTGGTAATTCTGACATCAAAAATTGTCATTAGTCTTTATAGATCTATTTTTCTTTCATTCATATCATTTTGAGAATTATTCCCCTCATCATTGAGGCTTTTCTCCCAACCATTCTTTTATTAATGAATGAGTTTTTAAAAATACACATAAATGACTACTGGACTTCATTTTCATACTTCCAGTTTGTAACAACATTTCACAAATTTACCTCTTTAATTACGGTTCTACATCGTTCTCTGTCCTCTGTGTCTTACATCCGTTTCACAATCATTTCCTCATTGATTTCTTCATTTCTGAATGTCTTCAATTTCTGCCAGGTTTGTCCTTGGTATTCCTTTGTGTGCTCCTTCTTTTCAATTTCTCCATGCCATAGACAGCCTTTCCTAGTCTTTCCATCCTGCATTCTTCTTAATGTGTCCATATCATATAAGCCTTCTATGTTCAATCTCATCCGTTACACTTCTTTCTGCATTCATCCATTTTCTAATTTCTGCATTTTAAAACACAATATAAAAAATATAATAAAATTTATGTACTTTATATGCAGTCTCCTTAACTAGTAAATATGTTAGTTTAAATTTAATGTCTTCTCTTTTCGAAAAGTCCCATCCTAGAATATAACGTTGTATTCCGCTATTGATCAACAGAAGTTTGACTAATGAAATTCAATTTAAGATTTGCCTATTTCAAATCACTTCCATTTTATCTTATTAACGTATGTATAAAATATTATCGGCATTTACTCATTACAGACCACTATCGGCCGCTTATTACTTAATTGTTACCATCCGTTACTTCTGTTAAAATTGACAAATGATGAATAAGAAGCGTAAAATACGTGAATTCCTCAGCATGTAGAATTTAAGGTCCGATTTTCTGGTTTAAGAATATATCTTTATATTGTTCATTAAATCATATGTATCGAGTTATGTTGAGAGGAAATAAATATGCCAGCCACTACAACGATTTTTAGACTACAACTTTCTGGTAAACTCCCAGTTCTTAATACGGTTCCGCTTATTTATATTTGTAGAATGCTTTTATTTGTAGAATGCTTATATTTGTAGAATGCTTTTCTCTTTTTTTTACAATGACGCATACTAAGTTTCGTTTGCAAATAATCTAAAATTGCGGCCTCTAGATCGATTTTAAAATTGTCGCTTCAATTGAATCCCCACTCCTAATGATGTTTTTCTGATTAATGAATTCAACCATAAATGGTAAAGTGTTCCCACTGCAGGCCTTCAGGAGGCCCTTCAATAGTAGGAGGTTAAGGCTCCCACTTTTTCTAGACAATCGACACTCGATGTCAGCCGGGTTGTCAGCCCTGCGTGACGGCCGCCTTTACCTCCAGAACAAGTATCTGATATTCATTTAAGTTAGAGGCTGAGTCGACCCCAGGGTCATAGTGCCATCAGAGGGTTTTGGGTCAGTTTAAGAATCCTGAATCTACCTGGACTCGAACCTTCGATCTTCCGGCTTGTAGCGCAGTGCCTTGACCAATACGCTATGGCGCGCCCCTAATGAATTCGAACATACATTCCTTAATTTGTTGCTATATGCCGAGTTTGGTTTCGGAAGAAGTTGCGACCACTAAAGCTTTAACGCGCGCGCACACACACACACACACACACACACACACACACACATATATATATATATATATATATATATATATTATTTTGTCATGGCCATTTTCGGTGTTCTTTAAGTAAGATATAAATGAAGGTTTGTAAAACTTTTTTTCAAAATTATTTTCACGAGAACAACCTCAATAGCTTCGTTCCCTCGGAATTCGCCAAAATCCAAGAAATTGATATTGATTAATATCAGCAGTTTATTTAATTATTTGGTTGATTAATTTATTTTAATGGAATATTGTCCTTTTTTGGACATCTCTGGTGTTCTCTCCTGGTATTGGCGTAATTGTAACCCAGTTCTGAGGTTGGGGCGCCTGGAAGACGGGGTTACGTTGCCCCGATGATATGATGGATAATGATGATGATAGCGGTGCGCCAGGAGAGTCCTTAATCCTAAGCTTAATCTAAGATGAATATGAGTAATGATGATTGCGATGGCCAGGTGATGTTCGGGGACCGTTTGGGCCTTAACGTTTTCTGACATTCGTCTTACAGGTAAGAAAAACCCCCGATAAAAACCTCACCCAGCAAACTGTCCCGACCAGGGATCAAACCCGGGCCCGCTGCAAGACAAGGCAGCACGCTAACTCGAGACCACAGCGGTGGACATATCAGCAGTTTATTCGGACCTGTTGTTTCAAAAAGCAATATATGATGTTCAATTTGCAATTAGCAATGCGTAGTCGCAGATAAAGAGTGACAGACGGACAGAAAGAGTGAGAGTGGGGGGGGTAGAGAGTAGGGGAGAGATATAACATGCATGTGTGGGAATTAATAGACACATGTACAACCCTCAGGGGCTTGCTTTAGTAACATTGGTGGATATAACCGATGGGTTGTGTTTGCGTCGAGTGGCGTCGGTTTTGCGTCCTGTGACATACATTGTGTGGCCACGCGAGGCCAACAAATGTACCATGTAAACACATACATTCTGTTCTGTTCCTCGATCTCCCTCAGGGAGTAATAAACCTATAATCTTACTAAAATATTTTTTTAAACAAAAAATTCTACCTTCAAAAAAGTTGTCTTGACTATTCGTGCGTAATTGATATTTAATCGAAAATATTCTTATAGACAACACTTTGTAAATTAACTAAATTGGTGAAATTTATTTGGTTACTACAAATGTTGTTTAAAAACAATTTCAGATAGGGAACACCAGTGGCGCAGCGTTGTATATGTTTAATTATCTATTGAACTCTCATGAAACATTGATTTCATTAAAAATAGTGAATAGGTAGCTATAAAGACAAACGGTGTATTTATAATTATTTGGTAAATTCGTTAAATATCCATATTGTTTGTACCAACTTTTATTTATGACGTGGAAATCTCAAGCAGGCACGCTTCAGAAGCATAGAGTAATTTTCTCTGTATGAATCCCCTGATATTAGTTCTTTCTCTTCCTTTGGCTCTATGGTCCTCTAAGAATCTAGGCCTCCTTCATAACAATTGCCTATTCTTCTCTATCTCCATCTTTTCACCTTCAGTTGTCTTAAGTCTTCCTCAACCTTATCTAACCATCCTAGTTTCTGTCTTCCAACCTTTCTTCTTCCTTCCGGTTTCCCTTCTAAAATTCTCCTTGCATCTCTGTCTTTCTCCAACGCAACACATGTCCTACCCATTCCAGTATCTTTCTTGTATTATGTTCTATCATATATAAATCGCTATATAATTGTTTCAATTCTGGTTCGTTGTAATTCTCCGTATATCTTATTCCTGTATTATTCCATATATCTTCCTTAATATTTTTATTTCCCATGTATTTAATATGTACTTACCTTTTTCTGATAATGTCCATGTTTCGCTACCAAACATAATAACTATTTCTTTCAATATTGTTTTATATATTTTAATTTTTGCTATCCTACTCATTGTTCTTGACTTAAAAACTTGTTTTAATGTATATTCCCCATTGTAATCTTAGCTCGAATCTCTTCACTTAATTCATTTTTGTGGTAATTAAGAGAGTCCAGGTATTTAATAGTATCAACTTTCTCAAATTTCTGACCATCTAGAATAGAATAGAATAGAATAGAATAGATTTATTTATTTAGCCTGGTGAAGTTAAGGCCATGTGGCCTTCTCTTCCACTCACCAGAACAAGCAACATGTTACATATGAATACAAAAAAAATACAATAATAGTCATATAAAACAGGACAAACATATGTTACACATGAATACAAAAAAATTACAATAGTAGTCATTAGACAGGACACACACGTTACATATGAATACAAAAAAAGTTACAATAATAGTTATTGAACAATTCATTATCTGTCATATTGAATAATAATGAAATTAATGTCTAATAATAGAATGAAACTAAATACAATTAAAATTAAATTAATGATACAATGAATAAAAAAAGGAATAACAGCTCGAATCTACTATGCATAAAAAGAAGAGAAAAAAAATACACTACAATGAATTAATCTACGCTTTTTATACAAGGCATTAGGTAAATATATTAACAAATCCTAAGTCTATTTTTATTAAATAATGCAAAAACGCATTATTAATTCTTAAAAAGTAGTATTAGTGAGTTGTTTCTGTTAGTGATTTTATTTTCAATTTATTTCTGAAAGATGGTAAAGTTTGGCAGTCTCTGACATAGGGTGGAAGTGAATTCCATGTTCTAGCAAGAGAAACTGTAAAAGATTTCGAATAATAGGTAGTATGATGAGGAGGGATATAAAGGACACTGTGCTCAAGGGATCGGGTATCTAAGTTATGTGTATCAGAGAGTTTAGTGAAGCGGTGTGATAAATAATAAGGTAAAGATGTGTGTAATATGTTATAGAGTAGGCATAGGGAATGGATGGTTCTACGATCTTGAAGACGAAGCCATGACAATTGTTTCCAGGGATGGTGTAACGTGATCAAATCTAGGTATACCACAAATAAAACGTATGCAAGAATTGTGAACACGTTGAAGTCTTTGGGTAAGAACAGTATTAGGTCAGTAAAAAGAGTATCACAATAATCAAAATGGGGCATTGCGAGTGTTTCTACTAGCATTTTTCTTAGAGAAAACGGTAAACAATTTCTTATACGATTTAATGAGTGTATTATTGAGAAGATAGTTTTGCAAATGTTATTTATTTGTTTATTCCAAATTAAATGTTTATCCATAAACACTCCTAGATTTTTTACTGTCTCACTATAAGGGATCTGAACCCCATTAAGTGACACATGTAATACTGCATTTGTGTTAATTGAGGATAATAGTCTCTGATGGCCCATAATGATTGCTTGTGTCTTTCTAGGATTTAATTCAAGTCCATATTTCTCTGTCCACGCCGTTAGTGAGTCAAGGTCCTCGTTAATTTTGGTTACCGCGTCATTTAAAGAATATTTGTCTGAGTGAAGGTCCGCAAATAAATGATGTTTGCAATGTTTTAGGGAGTCAGAAATGTCGTTTATATAGATTGAAAAAAGCAATGGGCCGAGCACCGAGCCCTGTGGAACTCCAGCTTTACGGTAGGTCCAAGAAGAGCGTAATGTAGAATTTCCTACAACATATTGCTGGCGCTCACGAAGGTAGGAGTTGAACCATTGCGTGACACTGTCAGAAAGTGAGAGGTTTTTTAGTTTAAGCAACAATAAGTCCAAGTCTACCGTGTCAAATGCTTTACTAAAGTCAAGTAGTGTAAGAATAGTAAGTTTTCGATTATCAGATGCTTCGCGTATGTTTTCACATATATTTAGTAGAGCAGTATTTGTATTGTGTCCTGTCCTAAAGCCTGATTGGTATTGATCTAAAAGGTCGTGTTCAGTTAGGTAGTCAGTCAGTTGTTTGTGGACTAATCGTTCCAAAGCTTTTGAAAGGATAGGTAAATACTAATGGGTCGAAAATCGTTAGGAGTTAAGGAGTTTTTACTTTCGGGAGTGGGCGTACAATTGCTTGCTTCCATAATGTGGGATATATAGAGGTTTGTAGTGAGGAGTTGAAAACATGAGTTATGGCAGGTAGTATAACGTCGATTATTTTGTTAAGTAGAGTGATATTTATACGGTCAGTACCTTCTGCTTTTGTTTTATTCGTTTGAGAGCTTTCTTTATGTCATGTTCTGTAAGATATGAAAAATGGAAATGTTCTCTGTCTGGTGGATTTGTCAATAGTAGTTCACTTGTTGTATGTGTTTGTGTCTTTAGGAGTAAAGAATGTGCTTGTTAAATGGTTATTAAGTGTGTTCAGAGAAACAGGTAGTTTTTCTACCTGTGTGTCTTTCCTTCCTACTACACCCCATTTTATTCAGATTTTTCCAAATATCTGGGTTATTGTTATTAGGTTCAGTAAGGCTATATAGATGTCTAAGTTTGGCGTTTCTGATAGTTTGTATAGTCTTGTTTCGTAACCGTTTATAGTGATTAAGATTTATATCAGTTTTGTCGACTCTATATTTCCGATATGCTGCGTCTCTTTCAGTCATCAAGTCACGAATGTTAGCAGACATCCAGGGAGCAGGGTGTCGTTTCACTAGTTTAGTTTTCAGTGGAGCGTGTCTGTCATATAGTTGTAATATAAGGTTATTTAATGCCTCAACTTTTTCGTCAAGAGAATGCAACGTCCATATAGTATGCCAGGGTAATTTTATGGCGTCTTCAAGTAGAGCTGCATTGTTTATATGTTTTAGGTCTCTATATGTGATAGTCTTACGAGCTAGTTTAGGGCACTGCAGTGAATATGCTAAGAATATAATATCATGTGCTGATATTCCGGGAGCTGACAGTTGCCCGTGGGTTAGTACTCTGTCTGGATAATTAGTAGCCATTAAGTCAAGTAAAGTCTCAGAATGATTGGTGTGATGTGTAGGCTGTAAGGGAAGGATAGTCATATCACAAACTTGGAACGCGGACATAAGCTGTTGTGTATGTCTGTTGTCAGTGTCTAGTATATTTATATTAAAGTCACCCATGATAACGTGTTCATATTGTATACGTGCGTTTTGTAGAGCGGATTCTATTTCTGCTATTTTTTTCATTTTAGGGGGTTGGTACACTACACAAAGAAGGCATTTTTTGTAGCTTGCGTATATTTCTATAAACATAATTTCAGGAGATGTTTCGTTATTAGAAAAGTATACAGACTTAGGGCAAAGGTCTGTCCTAACGAAGACACCAACACCGCCCCCTCGACTATGTACACGATCATGTCTAAGAAAAGTATAACCATCCATGTCAATTATGGACTATATATGAGATTTGATTTACTACCACGCTTGATATTCTCATCTTAATAGGCCTATTAGTTCATTGGCTTGAAATATCTGGGAGAATCGAGATTAAAACACTTATTTTCATGGCCTTGTTGCTAATAAATCAACCAGCGATGCACAAATTCTGCCATGATCTAACGAATCAACCAGTAAATTCCGTATTCTAAGTGTTGTTAAGACGAGAGAAATGTGTTTGTTATGAATATTCCAATGGTATTTATTGAGCGTGTTTTTAAATCTTTATGATTCCTATTTTTCTTTTATTTATAGATAGTTTTAGCATCTAAAAACAAATAGCATCTATTTTTGTTTGTTTATTTTTAAAGAAACTATGAAATGTTGAATATGATATAAATTGTCCTGGTAGTGAAATTTCAGTCCTGTATTTGCCTTGACGATTAAGGAAAATTAGGAGAAAAACTTAGTAAGGTTGGTCGACACTGGGATTTGAACCGGGATCTACCGAATACGAGTCTCAAAAGAGGAAGTTCCAGTCAACTTGTTTGTTCTGTGTATCATATTGATTTAAAGACAATTATAAGAATACCAGTTAGAGACTGTCAGATATCTGAAAGCATAAAAGCCGTTGCAGTCAGCCTGACAATTGCTTCATACGTATACAGAGTATCTACGTTATTCGTTATACTATTTTAACTCATTAGAACATCGTCTTTTGTGACAATTTTTTGTAGGTAGTTTAATTAAGCGACAGCATTTTAGTTTGGTTATTGTACGCATGAAAAAGACAGGCAGACAGACAGATATATATATATATATATATATATATATATAGAGAGAGAGAGAGAGAGAGAGAGAGAGAGAGAGAGGGAGAGGGAGAGAGAGAACATGCCTGTTCGGCTCTGACGTCAGCCATTATTTGAGTTATATGGCGGCATGTATAGTTAAGGCAGGGACTGCCGATGGGGACAGAGTTTCAATTTGAGAAATACCTGAGTTATGAGCTGCCAAAATTATTTATATCAGATATATGGATGCGAAACATGGAATATTACTTTAAGGGAGGAAAGGATGTTACGAGTATTTGAGAAAAAAGTTATTAGGAAAATGTTTGGAGACCAAAGAGAGATGAACTGTCAGATGAATGGAGAATACTACATAACAGTGAACTACATTGTCTTTATAGGAAGCCAGATATAATAAGAACAGTTAAGTTTCGTACACTGCGATGGGCAGGACATGTGACACGTTTGGGGAATGAAAAACGTGCATCAAAGCTTTTTGTAGGAAAACCAGAGGGAAAACGCCCAGTTAGTAGACCAAGAATGAGGTCTGAGAATAACATTAATTCGGATTTGAGGGAAGTAGATTATACAGGGGATGATTGGAAAACATCTCAGGATAGGGATGTATCAATGGCTTATGTCCGCGCGGCCATGAACCTACGGGTTCGATAGTGTCACAATGAGTTAGTTACTCATAATTCACTATAAATTGATGTAGGATTGTGGAATAGTATGGGATGGTTTCAGACCTTAATACGAACTATTAAGAACTAAACAGTATTCCCAATACGTTGTTTTTAAAGAATTGATAATTATTTTAATTTGTTTAAGAATAAGAACAAATTTCCGGCAATCTTATAGAATCTGTAAAAGTTAAATTTTGGAAGTAGTAGTAGGCCTATTAGTATTAATATCAGCAGAAATAGCAGCGCCAACAGCAAATCCTGAAACTTTTATCCAGAGCTTAGGGCCAATGCACCCTACTCCGGCTAAAACTGTCAGCTCTCTCTCTCTCTCTCTGTTTTTCCTTTCTTTCTGGTGTGCTCTTTGACATAATTTCTCTTCACGTTCATGATTTTCCTCTGATATCGAGCATTCCAATGCAGGCCCCTTGTCCCTCAAGGGCATCCTAATATTTCCTAAGAACATGGTTAATCCATTTTTTTCTTCCTTCTAGTGGTTATTCCTACTGAATATAGCTGCTATATTGAGATTGTCTCGTGAAAATATATTAGAATTTTTTTTACATAAATTCATAGAATTATTTATATATATATATATATATATATATATATGTATAAAGTTATAAAAAATCAGCAAAATGCAAACATTAAGAGCAAAGGTTTACCTGACAGCCTCAATTTATAAATCGCTGAGCGGCCGCCAAGATTTTCTGTCAACGTTTATGCATACACAGATGTAATCAACAAAAATAATATATAATCCGTAAGCCAGCAAAAAAATCTATTTGGCGAGGAAATCGCTTAACTTGCGTAATTTAAGAAAGACGAACATTTTATTTCGATGTCAACATATTTTTCGTTCGTTCATTCTTTCGACCATTTTTGAATGTATGTTTATTAAATATAATAATTGGTTTTCATCCAATACCTAATCAAGATACAAAGTAAAACTTCTGACATTCATTACTTAATTTTGATTTTGGATTATGAGTATATATATATATATATATATATATAATCAATTGAGTTGGTGTTTACTTGATGAAAATTTTGAAAATTTACATATTTGTGATAAGGGTAAGAAGACCTTTTGGAGGCTGTAGAAATAAATAAATTGAATAGAAGTAATACATTGTCAAATTCTCAACTTGATTTGAATGAATCGCCTTTGTTAAATTAAAAAAAATTAAATAAATTGTATTGTTGCTTAGATCAGTTGATATGTACTATAATAACACAATTCATAATTTTTTAACATGTCTGTAGAAGGTACAGTGTACCGAAACAGCTGTAACTGAATTATATCTTAATAAATATGAAAATCAAATAACACTGTAAGTTTTATTTTTATTCAATTAATATGTATATATGTCCACCGGTGTGGTCTCGGGGTAGCGTGCTGCCTTGTCACGCAGCGGGCCCGGGTTCGATCCCCGGTCGGGACAGTTTTCCTGGGTGAGGTTTTTATCGGGGTTTTTCCTCACCTTTAAGACAAATGTCAGGGAAACTTTAAGGCCCAAACCGTCCCCAAAATCATATGGCCATCGCAATCATCATCATTCATATTCATCTTAGGTTAAGCTTAGGATTAGGGACTCTTCTGGCGCATCATTTCCATCACCCATCATATCATCGGGGCAACGTAACCCCGCCTTCCAGGCTCCCCAACCTCAGAAGTGGGTTACAAGTACGCTATGCCAGGAGAGAAACAAGGAATGTCGAAAGACAAACCTGGGGCATTTGAAAAAAATATATATATATATATATATATATATATATATATATATATATACACACCATGTGTCTCTCATGGAGACATAGGTGCTCTCTAACGGGAATCTCTTAATGAAGCTCTTACAAATGTCATTGAGTGACATGTGGTCAGCACATCGCCTGAATGAGACATCTAGAGCAACTAATGTATTACTTGAATGGAGAAGACTGGTTAAATTTACCTCAGAGGTACTAACTTAGGCGTGAGGTTCTTTTAATGAGCCTGAAAATTATCACACTTGATTCCCACGCCCTAAAGTACCTCGCTGATAACTTGTCCCTTGGATATTTCCATCCTAAGAACCTATCGACACCGGCCGGTTTGGAACCTGAGGTTCTTGGGACTGGAGGCAAAGAACATAACCACTAGACCACCAAGGCCAACTTAGATTACGAGTAACAAATATAAACTATTTTAAAAACTATCAGTCATAAGTTGTATATTTTAGTTGACATTCTGAATTCATTTCAAACTACTGTTTGCTTACTTACCCTCAACAACATTTGATTTATTCATTTACATCTTGCATGATCTCATATATTAACATTTTACATGTCCATACATTTTGTTTTCTTTTGAAGACGAAAGATCTTACAAAGAATTACAAAGCATGAAATAAGATGAGACATTTATTGTATAAGGTATCTTGCGGTCGTGACGTAATAACAGGTTACCAAGGAGACGAAGCTCTGCGGGAGGCGATGCTCAATCTTTTGTGTGCAATTTATTGTATTTGTACTTAACAAAGAATTGGTTTCTAGATTCATCTGAATTCAATATGACCATGTCAACTGCAGGCAGCACAACATCAAATTCTCTCTATCTTCTATTATCGTCGGTCTGTAAAGGTATTATTTCTCTCTTAAAGACAAGAGGCTTCGGTTCCTTCATTAAATTTTCGTGCTATACAGTATTTGACAAGCATCTTGTGAATAATTGAATGAATGAATTTAAAATTATAAAATATCTTTCTCGTATCACTATGGGCAAATTACCTAAATCTTTGAATAATTTACCTTCTAAGTTAAGGGCTAATTTATAAAAGCAGATCAGTTCAGATAAGAAAAGGTAAGTCTCATTGACTGCGATGGGAAGGGCATGTGGCAGGAATGAGGAGTGAAAAAGGAGCATGGAATCTTCTTGTAGGAAAACAAAGGGAAAGTCTTGTAGGTGGACCAAGGATGAGGCGAGAGAATAACATTAGCCAAAATTTGAGGGAAGTAGATTATACAGGGGATGATGGGGCAACTTAGCTCAGGATTGGGATGTATGGAGAGCTTATGGCCGCGCGGTCATGAACGTACGGGTTCCATAGTGCTAGTGAGTTAGTTAGACAAGTCCAGATCTGATAATTTTGAAAAAACTAAAAGAAAATAGTGTAGATTCATTTGTGTTTTATGGAAGTCTCAATATTTTGACCCTATATCTCAGTAATGGCTACCTTTCCACATTTTGCGTTATCAGTTAGTTACAGGTTGCTGTCATAGCTTAAGTATTATAATAATGGTATAATCACATCTGAATTTTATAATTTTAAACTTATCTGCTTTTTGGAAATAATCTTTCAATTGTTTTCCCACCAATATTTTGGCATCTTTTTTATTTTCCTATTACAGATGATTAGCTAATTTTTTAAAGTAGGCTACTTTACAATAAAACTTTACACACACTCTCTCTCTCTCTCTCTCTCTCTCTCTCTCTCTCTCTCTCTCTCTCTCTCTCTCTCTCTATGTCTCTATAACTCTACGTTTTTTAAGTTCTCTCTTCCTAGGTAATTTCACTTCCGAGCGCTAGATATTCACACCCTTTCGAGAGAATGTATTTTTTTTTTAACTCTGGCATACATATATACTTTTTTGGTCAAATAATGTTACGGAAGGGCATTCCGAATCGTCAGTAGACTTAATATAGGGGGCACCTCTGAGTTATCGCCAACATATAAAAATTAACAATTTTCTCATAGTAGAGGCGAATATAATATGGTTGATTATGAAGGCCAGATGGTGTTCGGGTACTAGGCCTATTTGGGTCTTAAAGTTTCTGACACTTATCTTATAAATGAGGAAAACTCTGATAAGTCCTCTCTTAGGAAACAGCTCCCGTCCGTGGATCGAGGTCACTGCGACCGAGGCAACCGTCATTATCCTTAGGGCACAGGCATATTAGCTACATCATATCGTTAATTGATTACGATATTTATGCTCTATTTGAGATATGATCTTAATATTTTGAGACTTTCATTTTCTATACATCATATTCACAAATTATTGCTGAGCGAAGAAAATAATCTCATTACCTCTATGTTCTATACAAAAATATTTTATTTTCTTATTCTACTATAAGTAGTTTCAAATATGAACATAATGTTCTATCAGTGCATTTTTACGTGATAAATAATTTGCGATCTATACTAATAATAATAATAATAATTCTTGATTTAAATTAGTAGAGTTCAAGCCATAAGGCCTTCTCTTCCACTCAATCAGCGAATAATAAAATCATTCCAAAATTTTACACACTTATTACAATTTTAAGATATTATTAAAGTATAGCCTAAACTAAACAATATATGTAAGGAGCGAAGAATTGAGACCTAGAATTTTCAGCGATCCATTATATAATTTAAAATTTTTGGATAATTTTGTAAATTTTAGTACACCTTGTCGTGTCTTAATATGACGATTTTCCAAGCCCTGTTACTTCCTCTAAGCTTCACATATTGCGATCTTATAGTCATAAACAATTAACTATTTTCAACTTAAAATTGTTTGTACAATTTTGTATATGAACCAATCTTTATGTATTTCTTTTAAATTATCCACCTTTGACTATTTTTACAGATTAAACAAATATATATAATTTTCTATAAGAGAATCTCGAGGTGTCGTGCTTGCCCGCGTTTTTTTTACTCTATAAATCTAGCTATATGAGTAACGTTTCTATATCAAATATTTCAGGTCCTATGCCATTATTCTTAATTTGTAGTTAGTTTAACAATAAGCATTATCATTTTTTTCTGCTCTCCATACGAAAAGAGAAAAAAAGTAATAGCACAAGTTATTGTATTCAGAGTATAAAGCAAGTATATGAGAATGTTACAAAATTATGGTGGTCCCTGTGTTTATGAAATGAGAAATATATATGCGTGTATTGACAATAACGTAAGTATAAATTTTCATATCTTGTTTATGTATCCCGGATAGTTATAACACAATTATGGCAGCTTGTGAGAGAGAATGTTTAAACGTATGCAAATAATCATTCATGGAAATCGGCTGACAATAGGATCGTGATTTATAGGCTCTCTGACTCTATCTCTCTCCAGATGCAAATTATTGTGCTATGTTAATCTTATGATAGCAGAACAATGCAATCTCTGTCTCTTTTCTTTTATTTTAGTTACACCTGAGTGACAAATTGTAAAGCCTTTTTTATCACACGTACCATGCATTAAAACTAGTGAGTGATATCATAAGTTTCCGGCGTAATGCTAGGTCGAGGGATGAGATGAAGCCTGTTAGAGGTATGCGATATGTGTTGACTAGGCTTATCGCACCATCATAGATAGATTAAAACGAAATGGATTACATGAAAATGTAGATGTGCTGGAATGACTTTTTGGCAGGGAAGAACAGAAGAAACCCGAAGACAATCTTACCCTGCTTCGATTAGTTCACCCGGAATACCACATGGAGTGATTAAGACGTAAAATCGGGACCCAAATGTGGAGGCATAACAAAGTATGAGCACTTTTGCCACGAAAAAAAAATACTTACTTACTTACTCACTTACTCACTCACTCACTGGCACTATCGAACCCGTAGGTTCATGGCCGTGCGGACATAAGCTCTCCATACATCCATATCCTGAGCTAATCCTTTGCAATCATTCCCTGTATAATCTACTTCCCTCAAATCATAGTTAATGTTGTTCTCCCACCTCATTCTTGGACTACCAAATGGGCGTTTTCCCTCTGGCTTCCCTACAAGAAGCTTCCATGCACATCTTTCATTCCCCATACGCGCAACATGTCCTGCCCATCGCAGTCTACGAGACTTAACTGTTCTTATTATATCTGGCTTCCTATAAAGATCATGTAGTTCATTGTTATGTAGTCTTCTCCATTCACCTGTCTGTTCATCTCTCTTTGATCCAAAAATGTTCCTAAGAACTTTATTCTCAAAAACTCGTAATCTCATTTCCTCCCTTAAAGTAAGAGTCCATGTTTCGCACCCATATAATGTAACTGGTAGAATAATAGTTTTATATATTTTCAGTTTAACGTTTTTTGAAAGGAGTTGGGACGTCAAAAGTCTCTGCAATGCATAATAGCACGCATTTCCAGAATTGAGCATATGTTTAATTTCTTTGTGCATCTCATTCCTATTTGCGATCATTGTTCCTAGGTATTTGAATTCAGCAACTTCCTCAAAATTGCTATATATATAAGTTAATTTATTTAAAATAACATATTAAAAAAAAATGTCCACCGCTGTGGTCTCGAGGTAGCGTGCTGCCTTGTCACGCAG
>JASPKZ010009385.1:937500-1002500 GCA_030220185.1 Diploptera punctata
CTGTCTGTCTGTCTTTCTCTCTCTGTCTGTCTGTCTTTCTCTCTCTCTCTCTGTCTGCCTCTCTCTCTGTCTGTCTGTCTGTCTTTCTGTCTCTCTGTCTCTCTCTCTGTCTGTCTCTCTCTCTCTCTCTCTCTCTCTCTCTCTCTCTATCTCTCTCTGCCAAGTTAAGCCAGCTGTACAATAGTAGGCAACTAAGGTATATTTGCATGGATGGAGATCAGTTAAAGTTTGCATAGAGGATTTTTATATTCAGGTTTGCGGTTCTTTTACGAGCCTGAAAATAAGGTTCGGGACTTATGCCTTAAAGTCCTCTGCTCGAACAAAATCGGAGTTATATTGCGTTCAATTAATGAAATGTTTTGCTTTGATTTTTGCAAGGATTCAGGGAGCAATTTCCTTTTATCTTAAATTCGGAGTGTGGGAAGGAAGGTTTCGTTTCTTGTTACTCCTCCGGGACACAGAAGCAAAACTGAGGAAAGAGGAGGAGAGCAAAAAGTAGAATATCCCTAGAGCCATTTTCTAACTCGATTCCTTAGGAAAGTAAAAAATAAAGCAGTACAAACTTTTATATTAGTTTCTACGGAGCAATATGTCAAATAAAGATATAACGTTTTAGTAAATGCTTATTTTCATTCAAATCCTTTGAGGACATATAAATAACTTTCAAAATGTCTACAAATTACAAAAATATTACTAAATTAAATTAATGTATGAATGCAAATTACACATTTAATCATTCATTATTTCTCAAGGCAGGCCCTTCATTGGGGGTTAAGATTGTCGAAAATAAATTAAATTTCCTTTAGTAAGTTTGCAGATGATCAAATAATTTTTGCAGGGGATGAAGATGATATGAAATATATGATAAATAAACTAATGGAATCATATAAAAAATGGGGACTGAATATAAATTTACAGAAAACAGAATATATGTGTTTGGGAAAAGATGTGGATGACCTCATACTTGAAACAGGAAAAATAAAAAAATGTGAATTTTTTAAATATCTTGGGTCAACAATTACAACTTTAGGTACCTGTGAGAGACATGTACAGACTAAAATTGCAATGGCAAAAAATGCAACTAAGACATTACATGGAGTAATTTGGAACAAAAATATTACAAAGGAAAGTAAAATGAAAATTTATAAGAGCTTAATAGAGAATATTTTGTCATATGGAAGTGAAACTTGGCCTTTGACGGAATTACAAAAGAAAAAAATTAGAATTGAATTTGATTATTTTAGAAGAAGCCTCCAAATAACAAGAGAGGATAAAATAAGAAATGCATTCTTTTGGAGAGAAATTGTCACCACATCTGTTGTTAAGAGGATTGAAAATCAAACGATTAAATGGTATGGCCATGTACAAAGAATGGTAAATGAAAGATGGCCAAAGATATATATCAATGGTCACCCCCTGGAAGAAATAAACGTGACAGACCTAGGTGGAAATGGAAAACCTACTTCAGAACCATAATGGATGATAGGAATTTGGAAGAGGGAGATTGGAATGATAGAGATATATGGAAACTGAAGACGGCAAACCTATAAGTGGGGGAAAGCCGAAGAAGAAGAAGTTGAATAACTTGATGCACTTGAAAATCCGGAAAAATGCACAACATTTTCGAAAAATGGCTTAAAAATCGAGATTTTTGAGCAAGTATAATAAGTTACTATATAAATATAGCTACTATAAACTCAGTTTTCTCCAGCCTTTCCTCTGTTCTCTTTTCTCTTCGGCCCTGCAAACGACCCATTTACCTTTTATATTGATTCTGTTTTCATCGTTATACCCGGACATTAACTCACTATCCATACATTAATGTGCAACCTTCAACAGGAAGTTCCTACCTAGTCATAGGCCCAGCAAATTTAGTTTCCTCTTCTTTATCACTTCCATTTATAATTTCTTCTTTCGCCCATTTTTCTAGAGGAGGAAAGTAATCGGCCATTAATTCCTAAAAGACGTAATGTACTATAATTAAGCACAACTTCGTTTCTTACTTTATTCATTTCACAGATTCTTTTATATTTATAGAGCTTCTATTTTTCGCTTCATACATTTCCACGCTCAAAACAAAGCTATTCACTACTTGTTTTTTTTTCTTCAGAAGTTCACCGAAGAATATTCCTTTCCTGTTAAAGTTCCTTTGGTTATTGCAATCCTTAGTTCGACTTCTTCTAAGCAGCTTATAGGCCTATTGATGTTTATGATGGAAGCTAAAAAATTTTTGGACCAAAGAGAGATGAACAGACAGGTGAATGGAGAAGACTACATAACAATGAACTACATGGTCTTTATAGGAAGCCAGATATAATAAGAACAGTTAAGTCCCGTAGACTGCGATGGGCAGGACATGTTGCGCGTATGGGGAATGAAAGGCGTGCATGGAAACTTCTTGTAGGAAAGCCAGAAGGAAAACGCCCAGTTGGTAGATCAAGAATGAGGTGGGAGAACAACATTAACTATGATTTGAGGGAAGTAGATTATACAGGAAATGATTGGAAAGCATTAGCTCAGGATAGGGATGTATGGAGAGCTTATGTCCGCGCGGCCATGAACCTACGGGTTCGATAGTGCCAGTGAGTAAGTAAGTACCTTTTCGTAGGTGCCGTCGTCCTCAACTTTGTTAAAATATTGTATATAAAATTAACTGGAGCGCTTTTCGGAAGTTATCTTTCCATCTTCTGCAGGTTGAGCTTCTGCTACTCGTTGTTGTTGTGTGCGATAATGTACACTCCAACTGTTTGTAGCAGAAACTGACTTGTTCTTGACGATGTAGTATAATGGATTCGACTGGGGTGCACAAGTCAGTTGCTGCTACAAACAGTTGGAGTATACACCATCGCACACAACAACAACGAGTAGCAGAAGCTCAATCTGCAGAATATGGAAGATAACTTTCCGAAAGCGATCCAGTTAATTTTATATTCAATATTTTAACAAAGTTGAGGACGACGGTACCTACCAACAGGTACAATTTAATTTTTTAACTTTCATAATATACGTAATCACGTAGACTTTCACGGCCGGAGTTGCTATGATGATCTTGAAGATTTTCGGGCTGTAGGCCGTGGTCGTGAGGCTTGTAGTTCCCCGACGTTTCGCCAGAGACTGCGCCTGGCATCCTCAAGCGTTGTCTCTGGCGAAACGTCGGGGAACTACAAGCCTCACGACCACGGCCTACAGCCCGAAAATCTTCATCAAGATCATCATTTCATAATATACTTCACCTCAACGGAATTTGATATGAATTTTACTAGTATTGACTATTGATGCTTATACTGCATTTCGGCAATTTGAAATTGACGACTTAAAGTTCTCATCCTGAATTTACAGGTTTATGTTCCTCGGTTTCTCTGCGATAGCCATTTCATCTTGTTTGTGGTTCGCGGTTTCGGACCCAATCTGGTTGGTTGCATTTTTAGGAAGTAAAATTACTGTGTACGACTTCCTTCGGAGGGGAAGTAAATCCTTGGGTCCCGTGTCATAGATTTACGGCATATAAAAGAACATTAAGATGAAATTAGGTACCTCTCAGCAAAGATCGTCTGTCTTTTCTCGCCCAGATTTGAATTGCGCGCCAGTAATAATATGAATAATTACATATCGTTGTTAAATAAAACATAGTTAACGATTTTATTTCTATTATACTATTAAGATCCACCGCTGTGGTCTCGAGGTAGCGTGCTGCCTTGTCACGCAGCGGGTCCGGATTCGATTCCCGGTCGGGACAGGCTCCTGGGTGAGGTTTGTTTCGGGGTTCTTCCTCACCTGTAAGACAAATGTCAGGAAGCTTAGGGCCCAAAGGTCCCCAAAAATCATCCGGCCATCATTATCATCCTTATCATTATCATCATCATCCTTCACTGGTGTGGAAAGCAACGGGAAGCTACCACACCTATAAATTCTTAGTAAAGCTGCAAAGCATAGCATGGAAATGCTATGATTGCAGTGAAAGACCTGCCCTCGGGCAGAATTACTATGGATGGATACTGTTAAGCCAGTAATTGTGAAGAAGATCCTAGTAATAAAATTAAAACCCAACATTTGATTCAAAGATTAAGGTAAAATCACAAAGACGTGTCACTCAGATTTGAATTTGTGATTTAATGCGTACGGAGTCTCTAACGCTATCAATTCGCTCGATGCTAAAATACTTCCAATAGAATAAAATTGGTTCCTGTACAATGCAGATAAAATCTGTTTTTGAAACACTGCATATGTGAGCTATCATAATATGTTTTATCGTAGATTGATATACATCACTCTGAAATGTTTTGGTTTCATGCAAATCATAATTGGATATTTCAATATTATATTTGATACGTGTTTGTTTAGGATAGATTACTCTATAATTGACCAAAGAGACTCAATGTTGTCAGGATAAATTAAATGGCATAAATGTATTGAACTAACAAACACCATTTCCATTTTCAATATTATTCTTAATCAGCACTGCAGCCCTGGGTAGATTTTTACTTCATTTAAAAATTTACTCCATTGTACTCTTTCTGTAAACTTTCATATTTGTAATTCTTATTTCGCATTTTCTATAGGCCATCTACAAAATCCTGTAGCCAGATATTATCATCTTTCTTATTTCAATTATTTTACTATGTAGAAATGGAATAAGTCATGTAGGGGAATGGGAATCGACATTAATGGCCATTTACTGCACAATTTATTATTCGCTGATGACCAGATTATAATAGGACAAGATAAAGAAGATATAGAATATATGATCAGAAAGTTGGTCGATGCATTTGAGGTAGGTGGACTGAAGATAAATTAGATTAAAACAGAATATATGGTAATCGGAGGAAATTCAGAAGACCTACAAATAAATAATATGATAATTAAACGTGTTGAAGAATTCAAATATCTTGGATCTATAATAGGTAAATCTGGTACTTGTGAAAAAGATATTATTAACAGAGTAAATTGTGCAAGGAAGGCGATTATATCTCTGAATGGTCTTTTATGGAATAGAAATTTGACCATAAAAACAAAAAAAGGGATTATGCAGACGATAATAGAAAGTTTACTAACATATGGATCAGGAAGCTGGACAATAAATTAAAGGATGCAGAAAAGAATCTTGGCGACAGAAATGGATGGATTACGGAGAAGTATGAGAATATCCAGGCTACAACATATTCGAAATACATATATCAGACAAGAAATGGATGCACAAGAAACTATTTTCTATAGGATAACAAAGAGAGTTCTACAGTGAGTGGTATGGACATGTACAACGGATGTCGGAAGACCAGTGGCCTAAACAGGTGTTGGATTGGATGGTACCAGGCAGAAGGAAGAGGGGGAGAAGTAGAAAAGAATGGTATGAGGGAATATATGATGCCATGATGAAGAGGGGTATGGAAGATGGACAATGGGAAGATAGGAATCTCTGGAAAGCAGGAATCAAGGGCAAACTGCTGTAAAGTGGGAAGCCTGTATTAATTAAGTTAAGTAAGAATTTCCTTACTTACACTTCATTCATCCATTCTTTGAAAACTTCCTTAATTACCTTCTTAATTTAACTATATATTTCCCCCTATATATTTGATTCAATCATTAGTTTGATCTTCTTCTCTAACTCAACTTTTATAAACTGCTCTAAAGATTTTTGTAATATCTCTCTTTAAAAAACTCGGAGCAACTATCCTTTTTAATGTCCAATATTAAATATAACGAAACAAATAATTTCATCTAGAGATTGTAACAATCGAGAAACTTGTATCCACGAGTTTTTCAAGCAAGTTACCAATTATGAGTAATTATTTTACATAATTTATCATTTTTTTATTTATAAGTGATCGAGTTCCATTAGATGTCTATAATACAGGGAAGAAATATAAGGATTCTGTTTTTTATCCCATAAAATATCATATCAGAATTTGGTTTTACATCCACAGAACATGTTTACAAATTACCATATGTCTGGTAGGAATCAGGTATAGGGATAATGCCAGAATACCAGTTGACCAAATTGCACTTTGGCCTTATCGTGTTTGATAATTGATATGTGCCAGTATGTAGGCCTATGTATGCATTTATTTATATAGGCCTATGCTTAAATGGTTTGCATTCATATATGTATTGTATGTAGATATATATATATATATATATATAATGTGTGTGTGTGTGTGTGTGTGTGCGTGCGCGTGCATGCGCGCGACGAAACAAGACAAGTTCGTCCTATGTTTAGTATCATTGTGTTATTGTTTACCTTGACTTGCCTGTTCTCTTGAATTCATCCCATTGGGAAATTTAAAGATCATGTACGGATTCACCATAAATAATATACTTACACAAGATCGAGCGCGGAGAGAGAAAAGAACATTCTTGTAATAGTTAGAGTAAGAAATTTAGATGAGGCAAATTTGTGCTCGATTAACTAATTTATATGATTGATAATAAAAACTTAAATATTTCAGCTCTTTAAGTTTTACATTTAATATATGTACTCTTAAGTTTTGTTCTGTTGGGTATACTTGGATTGAACAAATGGCACAGTAGGAACTAAAATGAGAGAGATTAGATTGATAGATAACTTTGTAAATGAATAAGAGAGAAGGAGAGAAGAAGGCAGACAGTGAGAATGTATTACTTTTCTTTGGGTATATGTATATATATATATGTGTGTGTGTGTGTGTGTGTGTGTGCGTGCGTGCGTGCGTGCGTGCGTATGTGTGCGGAACAGCAATAATCACGAACGGTCATACAGGACTTGTAGTGTTTACCAAGACGGTTACGTTTAGCATATGCACTCATGTCCGGAAACGTACCGCTTTTCCACTATTCATACGCAAAATACTACAACACACGTTTAACTCTCCCGAATTTACGACTCCGAAGATACTGCAAGTTCTCCCAACTTGACCCCGCTAGGTTACTACCTATGGGGTCACATGAAATCTGATTTACGCGAACCCTGTGGCATCCGAGGAAGACCTTCTGGCGCTGGTTGTGGCTGGGTCGGGTGTTGCACGACCAAGGATTGGTACTGTATCTGCGTTGACGTATGTGGTCGTCACATCGAGTCCTTCTTGTGGACCCAGTTGACAAGTAGCTGGGGTCAGGGAGAGCAACGTGTGTTTTGGTATCTCGCGTGCGTTTATTGGGAAATAGGTACGTTTCCAGATATGAGTTCCTATGCTAAATGTAACCGTCTTGGTCCTCACTACATGTCCTCAAAGTCTGTCATGGGAATTTAGTTGCATCCTGTATAAATGCTTGTATAACCCTTAAATTGGCAAAACAATAATTTCTGGTATCAGTTATTTAAATGTGACGGACCGCACTATGTACTGGAGAGGGGTTATTGTTGGGCCAAGAGGTAAAGATTGGATTTAGTGACACTAGGAATACTGAAGGAGTTCTCCATGTGTGAGAACTTAGGTTGCTCGGTTGGTATTCGGTAGAGTTGAGGTTCTTATCTCGGGATTCCACGAGGACTTCGTCGGGCAGAATTAATGTACAAAGAATATCTGGTAAAAGTAGTTTATTCTTGACTTTTATAAACTGCAAGTAATTGTATATATATGAAGTGAATTTATCCAACTTTTTAGAACGTAGTGTTTTGAAGTGACTTGATGAAATTATACACGAGAAGTAAGTGACGAGGAGAAGCCTCTCTCGCCTATAGGTAAATTAGTTACTCCCACTACCTCGATCACGTGGACCTAAGGTCTGTGCTTAGGCACATATAACGAAACATATAATTGGTTAATGCGCCCTCCTATTTTGATCCCGGGGGTGTTACAAATTTATTATTGGCGATTTACGCCTTCAGAGGTTGGACCTTTTTTCCCCGTGCTGGCTTCACGTACAGTCTAGTCACAAACATTAGCTAGGCTTGGGTTTTTTCTTCTTAGGCTTGGGTTTTTTCCTAGGCTTCCGACGCTAGAAACTTGCCATGTTCCCACACTTTTTGCTAACGATGTTTGTGTCAGGGTAAAACCCCCGCTTGTACATTAGCTAATGGGTTATGGTTATCACGCTAAATCAGTTAACTGGAGGCTTAGAAGATATCTCTACTCAATCTGTCGAGCAAAGGATTATTGTCATTAGTAAGTTATTATCATGTGTCAGCCACTTCCGTCTTCACAAAAGAAAGGTTTACATTACCTGAGTTGTCAGTATTCTTTAATAACTAATAATTTGATTACATTGATGCTGACTTCTTTGGATCATTTTATACGGCCTTTGCTCTTACATAATCAGGTTCCACTCTCTTCCCTGATCAATTTGAATATAAATATGACCTAAGTCCAGTAACTGCTTCATTTAATGATGTTATAATATCATCTGGTTATTATTGCCGATAGGGATTTATTTAGATTTACACAGGAGGCTGGATGAATGAATTGCCACAAATGCCCTATAAACAAATGGAAAAATCAAGGGATTTTTTTATTTGTTTATAATCCTCTCGCGTAATATAATGCTAGTATCATAGCTATAGTGGCCTTTAAAGAAAAAATGGCTATAATATTTTGGTTAGAGCACGTTAACCCTGAGAGTGTTGCCAGCACGTCAATTATGTTCAGATTGTAAACACTGATATGTATCCCTTTTACCTGGGATCGTTCTTTGAGGTTAAATAGACTCACTTTCTGCAATATAGACATACATAAATATTCATTAAGAAAAAAAAAGATACACCCTTAATATATTTGGTGGTCTACTCAAACCATTCATGCTTATACAATTACCATTCAAAACTATTTAGTTGAATACCAGTATAGCATAGATTGCTTCTTCATGTGTAACTGTTTATTTACAATTTCGTCTACACCTTAATATCTACCTACATTATAATGTGCGTCTACAGCTTGGGAATTCATTTGCGATGAACCAGTTTTGTCTACTTCAAACCATATGTCGAATAATACTTCAGTTTTGCTAAATTTAATTTAAATTGAGTCAATAAGACTTATTTACATGGATCTATATCTTTGCGACCAAAATACTAAATATCGCGTTTAAGCAGCTGTGCTATCGTTATAAACAATTATTATTGATAGTATTACCCCCTGATATCATATTTTCCCCATAGGTATTGCATACATACGAATTCATCATGATTATTAATCCATGAAATATTCATGATTCTTAATATTTTATTCTCAACATATTTCGGCCCATTTACTTTGCCAAAGCATAGCTGGCTATATCATTGCTCAGCCAAACGACGTTATTTTCTTAAGCGTGCAAAATCATTTCCTTCGAATGCAGAATCGTATAGTATGTCACATTCGCTTCCACCAGCGACCATGACTTCATCTCATCTCATTATTAACATCGAATACAAATTCGCACAAATTGTCACATTCGCTTCCATCAGCGATCATGACCTCATCTCATCTCATTATTAACATCGAATACAAATTCGCACAAATTGTCACATTCGCTTTCACCAGCGACCATGACTTCATCTCATCTCATTATTAGATAATACGGGATCCCTTGCCCTCAAATATTTTCAACAAAATAGCACGTGTTATACAAACACAGTGACGTGCCGCTTCGGCCCACGTCTACAAATTAAATTCTGTAAATATAATCAACAAATAAATTCCTCACGCTTTATAGGTTCACACCGTCACTCGGCCTTTCAATTAAGGTGCATTGAGCTTCACCCTGTCTCATTAGCTCCTATGTTTACGCTGTCTGATTGTTATTTTAGACAAAAGAATCATAATCATCATGATATTATTCGTATTCAGATTGTTGTACAAGTTTCTTCAATTACCTATATGTATTAAACAATGACAATGGCCTATCTGGGCTCATTTTAACATTTACTGGATTAAGTAGATACTGCAGCTTTCTGCTCGAGCGATTGGGTTAAAACATTTAAAAATATAGATCCATTCTCTATCGATAAGTTCAAATCAACAATTTATTAATCGCCCTCAATCTTAGCTGAAAGTGGACATGCATGTGTTATGTATTCACCCTAATTCAATTAATTATATCATATTCATCAATATGGGGGTATTATCATGATTAATATCTAAATTGACATTTCACTTTATTTTTTTTCGCAGTCATTTTGCCCTTTCCTCTCGCGATTAGCGTTTTCATCTAGGCCTATTTAATCACTTTATTAGTGTTATTTATTTTAATTACTGATTATATTTGGTACTTTACCATACAACACTTATTTATTTTTTTTTTCACTAATACTTTTCATTTATGTCCTAATCTCAGCTAGTATTGAGTTCGAATCCCGTGAAAACTGGTTCATGCATTTAAGTATAATTTATCAGGTCTTGTTTTTTTTTTTTTTTTCGTTTGGGGATTATGTAGAGCTTATATGTTTGTACCTTTTGTATGTTATATCAAAATTTTGTCGGTATATAACCACTTCCTTACCTGGGTACTGCATAATTTCAGCGTTTACATTGACCTTTATCTCATACCTAAAATCACAGTAGTGTCTACCTGTGCACACAATACAATATAGTACAATGCAAGACATACACACATACGTAATATATCCATTCCGTTGTCATTCTTACGTGTAAAAATCTCTCCCTCCTATTTTTCGAGTGTCATTTTCACTGTCCGTCTATCTACCCTTAATACTATTAGTGTCTAATTTCACAGTCTGTTAACTCGCAAAGGCCTCCTGTACTATTATTATATACATGTTTTGCGATACTACGCCCACACGCAAACAAACTCTGAACACTCGCAATGGTAATTTATTCACATTTTTATTTTCTCGATCTTGAAACTTCGCCACCTGTCACTCTCCATACCATTACATAAGTTTGCTACGAACCAGATAGGCTTTGTTCGCTCACGCCTTCTCCTTGTATGGCCTGAGTTTCTGTAAGTGGTAACGTCCCATAACCTTGTCCCTGGCGTCGGCCCACTTTACCTCGTACGTGTGTGTGCCGAATTGTTTGGATATGAGCCCTGGCCCTTTCCATAATAAATCCATTTTTGCGTTAGCCTTGCGTAATTTGTCAGATAGCGTGTGGTTCCTTACCAGCACTTTGTCGCCGATAGACGGGTGCCAAACGTGCTTAGAGCGTTTGGTCCGCTTCCTTCTTTTGTCCGCAAGTGTCCGCGTCCTATGGAATGCTCTTTCGCATCTTTGTTCATCGGTAAGTGATTCATCATCGATATTGATCGCGTCAGGTACGTTAGCGACTAGTTTGTCCGGTTGCAGCCCCTTCATCAAAGTAATGGGTGCGTATCCCGTCACATTATTGACAGCGTGATTCAACATGTGCTCTATGTGGGGGATATATCTGACCCAATTTGAGTGTCTTTTATGGCACAAAATCCTTAAGCACGTAGTGATCTCCTTATTCATCCTCTCCGTAGGGTTCCCCGAGGGCATGTATAGAGAACAATGATATAGCTTTGTACCCCTCTTGCTCAATCCTTCTCGGAATTTCGCGCTCCGATAAACAGATGCGTTATCGGCCAAAATTGCCTCGATTTTCCCATATTTGCGTTCGTAATCATAAAAGAGTTTTCTTAAACAGCCTTGTGTTGTTACTGTTTTCATCGGATATATTTTCGTAAATTTGGAAAACGTGTCCACCACGACCAAGATATGCCTATACCCTAGTTCTCCAGTAGGCATGGGTCCGTGGGTATCGATTGTTACCAGACTGTTAGGTTTATTTCTAATTATATTTTGTGGAGAAACGTCGAAACGTATATTGAGACCTTTACACTTCTGACATAGGTCACATGTTGCGGTAACCTGTCTTACTTTTTTATGCAGTCTCTTAAAGTAGAAATATTGCGATAGGTTTAATGCAACGCGTTCACATCCAGCGTGAATTAACGCGGCGTGGAACTCTTTTATGAGTGGCTCCTCGAGGTGCCTAGGGACTACTGTTTTCCAGGCAATTTCGGCCCTTCCACATTTCTTATAAAGTATTCCATCGAGCATCCCATAAGTGTCCGCATCACTTGCGTCGGCGATATCCTTGGCCTTTTTCCTCAGGTCTGTTAAATCCGGGTCCATTTCCTGTTGTGTTTTCATATTCATAAGGTCCCTGCATAACATTTTGTTCACATGGACGACTGTCCTCATAATCTGCACCTCGCGATTATGAGTTTCGACGTAGTCCGGATTACTAGTCACGTGACTGAGGCGTGACAGCATGTCTGCAAAAACATTTTCGCTTCCGGCGATATATTTGATCTCCACGTCGTAACTGAGAATTTCCGATATATACCGGCTGGTCTTGTTCGAACCCAGCTTGCACCTATTTAGGAATGCGATGCTGATATGGTCCGAATGTACAATGGTCTTATGTCCGAAAATGTACGAACGAAATTTCTGGGTGGCGAAATAAATAGCCGCCAACTCCAGCTCCGTGACCATTGCCTGTTTCTCTACGTTGGTAGTCGCCCGGGACGCGGTAGCTATCGTATTGATATTACCATCTGGATCTACCTGGGTTAATACTGCACCCAGTCCACTCTGTGACGCATCCGTGTAAATATGAAAGGGCAGCGACATGTCGGGTTTTTGTAGTAGAATGCAGTTTGCGAATAGCTCCTTGACCTTGTCGAACGTGGCTTGTAACTGTTCGTTCCAAGTCCATCGTGTTCCCTTCTTTAGTAACTCTCGCAACGGGCTTACCTCGCGCGAGTAGTTTATTACAAATTTAGTGTAATACATAAGAATTCCCAGGAACCTTCTCACTTGTTTTACATTTCTCGGGGGAGGAATAGCCAGGATCGACTTTACCCTATCAGGGCTGGGTCCTATCCCATTTTCAGAAATGAGGTAACCTAAAAATTCCACTTGTTTCCTAATGAATTTTGATTTATCGAGGTTCACTGTCATCCCGTGTTCCCGTAGCGTAGATAGGATATGGTCGATCTCGGCTAGATGCTCCTCGAAAGTTTCTGTTATGATCAGTAGATCATCGCAGAACTGGACCACAGACTTACTTATATCGCCACCGAATATGGACCTTAGTGCCCTTATGAGTGCACTCGACGATGTGCGGACGCCATACGGGCAGCGGGAAAACTGGTAACTACGGCCCGCGTGTATGAATGCCGTGTACTTTCTAACCGATGGGTCCAAAGGCACTTGGAGGAAACTCTCACACAAGTCAATGGTAGATATGAATTTCCCGCGCTTGATTCTTGCCAATGAAATATCAACCGATTCTATGCGATAGTTGTCCGGCACGATATAGGTGTTGATTTGCCTTGCGTCTATGGTCATCCTTAGGGTTCCGTTCTTCTTAGCTACCCAATTAATGTGGGACAGGTATGGTGACCGGGAGTCCTCAATGATACCGTGATCGAGCATTTGTGCTATTACGGCATCTGCTCTTTCCTTGATATTTATAGGTATGGCTCTAGACTTCAATCTGACCGGCTCATGTTCAATAATATCGAACTTGTACATAAAGGAGTTGCACTTTCCAGCTTTCCTATCGAATGTTTGTATGTTGCGTAATAGCAGTTGCCTCAAAGATTCCCTCTGGCTGTCACTCAGCCCCTCACTCTCGAGTACCTTGGCCTCGATATTTTCCTCGTTATACCCTAAATTATCCCTCGTCGCTTCCTTATCGAACTTGCTAACCGAATTGACGTACAATTCATTTATTCCAATCTCCCCCACTTCGTTTATATCATCATTAACTGCGCTCAATGTTTTCATCCTATTAATATACTGCGGGGCCCTGTCATATTCGTCTAGCTCACTACTTATTACTATTTTCTCGATAAAAAAGGCGTCCTCATTTAACTCGTCTATCTCCATTGCGTCATTTGAAAGCCTATTGTCAATTATAGGGGCTATTATCTTACTCCCATCGTAATTAAGTGTTAAAGTTCGGCCAAGGAAATCAATTTCAGATTTAAACGCTTCAAACATTTCTGTAGAGAATATTATATTGGCGGAAAGCCTTGGTACAACCATGAATAGTATGTCAAAATCCACCCCTTCTATAGTTATCCTTATCATCGTTTGTATCTTAATCCTTTGTTTACTTTTGCCTATGGCTGTCGACGCAGATATATTCGACAATGGTATCGCAGCCATCTTGCAATTTTCCCTACTCAGGCTGTGATAGAAGGATTCACTTATTACGTTTGTCGTGCAGCCGGTGTCTATTAGGGCTAGGTGTGGTTTTTTATTTATTGTCACATAGACGTAAGGCAAATTCTCAATAGGTTTTGTTTCGACATTTATACTTTTGATCGTAACATCGGGCGCTATGGTCCACAGTTGGTGGTGTTTGCCAAGGATCGCGGTATGCCCTGCTTTAACGCAATCCGGTATTAGTTTAAAGGTCGGCCGCTGTTTGTACTCGAGCTGGCCTCCCCTCCATTCTGCGCATATGGTTCATAGATACCCGCTCTTGGGTTCAATCCATGACCCTCTCTTTCAATTTGGTTTTCGCATTCTCGTGTCCGCGCTGGGTTTCTATCCAGGTCCTCGCTTACATATACCTGATTAGTACGTTGTTCATTTCCTGGCCTTGTGCATGTACGGTCATAATCGTATCCCCTCTGCGCTGGAATGTATCTATGGTCCCTTACATTTCCATAAATCTGGTTCCGTGGGCCCTCTGCACTCCTCTCTATGTTTATCATGTTGACCCTAGGTTCTTTACCCCTCTGGTCCCTCCTGAGATCCTTGTACCCTCTACCATAACCATTGTTGTCCCTATTCTCGTTCCTGTATTGTCTATTGTTACTCTGCATATTACTAAATCTCCTGTCCTCTCCTCGATAGTGGTCATTGTTCTTCCGTATGTCGGGCGCGGCTGCCCCCCTCTCGTCTGAACGGTTAGGTCCGGAGTTCGAGTTGTTCCTACTCGTATTTTCCCTGCTATTTCCTCCTTCCCTATTTCCACTTTGATTATTACCCCTATTGTCGCCCGCTTCCAGGATAGTTAGCATTTCTATCATTTGGTCGTATGTGCTAACGCGCGCGATTAGCAAGCTGTGCCTAATTGCCTGCGGATAATGGTTGATTAGCGTTCGTACAAATTCCGGTTCAGGGTAACTCGGTGAGATAAGTTTGGCTTTTTTAGCCAAGGCCAGAAAATGCTCGCTGTACGTCAAGTTTTTCCTCTTATCATATGTCCCATTGCGTATCTCGTATTTTATATCCATTTGTTTCTCGTAACTAAAAAATTTGTTACGGAATGTTTGCTTAAATGTCTCGTATGGAGCATCAGTAGATAAAGTGACCTCGAACCACATAAGACTGTTGCCTTTCAGGCACTTTTTAACAATATACATATACAAGTGTTTCGGGATACATTTAATTTTGAAATAGTTTTCCAGTTCTTCAATGAACTGGATGGGGTTTGTTTCACTTTCGTTATATTCCGGCAATGGGATATCAATGAAAGAGGAATTGTAGTACGGTGCTGACCCGTGTATACTATCTGGTTCGCTTACATTAGTATGCACCACAGAACTACTAGCGATCTCCTGGTTCCCTAGTACTTCTGTATGCGCACGTGCTTTGTGGTTAGCCGTCGTCCAAGAAACACTATCCGACGCGTGTGATTCATTTTCGGGAGTCCTCTCTTTTTGACATCCGCTATTAATTTTCTCTGTGAGGACGCTTATTTCCTCATTTAGTTTGCTGATTTCATTAGTCACTTTCTGTTCTATATTAGTGCCTAACTCATTAAATCTAGAATCAACTATTGTTTCGATCATTTCTGAGCGTTTATCCTGCTCAACAATTTTCTGAGCTACTTGGAGTTTTAGTGTTTCTTGTTCGTCGGCTAGCTTTTGTACAGATACACACATATCATTCACCCTTTTGTCCGCGTTCTCCAACCTACAGAGCACATTCTTGTCGACTCGTTTTATTTCCCCTTGTAATTCCTCCTGTTTCTCCCCTAAGTTAGTTTGTAACGTTATTATACTGTTGTTCATCTCTGTTCTCATTTGACTTATTACCCTGTTTTCTGTTTTCTCTAGGTCTTTAATAAGTTTTTGTTCCATTTTATTTATCTTTAGTTCTACACACGCTGACGATTCATTTATTTTCGCCTCTAGCATCTCTCTATTTTTTCCCATCTCATCCCTTAATGTTTCTTTCAACGTAAATACATCCTTTTCCCTGCTTATCTCCATCTGTCCTCTCCAAGTTTCAAGTTCCCGTTTCATATTCCTCTGCATTGCCTCTAAATCCATTTTCCTATTTCTATCTATCGTCTCTAAATCCATTTTCCTACTTCTATCTATCGTCTCTAAATCCATTTTCCTACTTCTATCCATCTCCTCTATTCTCGACATTAGCATTTCCATGTATTTCATGGTGTCGGTGCTTGGATTTCCCTTGTCCTCTACTTCCCCTCTAGCTTCTACTCTTGCGTTGTTTTCATTACTTTCCCCTGTGCTCTGCTCTAAGTTCTCTCTGCCATCTTCGTTGTCCTCTCCCATCCTTACGATTTCGTTCTCTCCTTCAATCAGTTGCCCACAAGCCTTCTCCCTAATCTCTTCGTGTTTCCTATCCATTTTTTTATCTTTATTTGCCTGCCTCTTTCTATTCCTACTTCTTAACAACATAAATACACACAGATATATTCTCCGTTAAATCACTGTAATATTTTGATTTCTTATATAGGTAAAAAGTAAAAAAAATGCTTATTCTGTTGTTGTGTCACTTACTGCTTCCTTCCTTCAGTTGCTGTCTGTCTGCTTGTTGCCATCATCTTCTCTGTCCTGGTTGCCTCGTGGTCGTGGGACTTAGTCGTTCTGCCGTTGATTTCTATTCGTGTGTTACTTTACGACCTATTCTGCCCGCACGTTAGGGAGCCAATATGGAGAGGGGTTATTGTTGGGCCAAGAGGTAAAGATTGGATTTAGTGACACTAGGAATACTGAAGGAGTTCTCCATGTGTGAGAACTTAGGTTGCTCGGTTGGTATTCGGTAGAGTTGAGGTTCTTATCTCGGGATTCCACGAGGACTTCGTCGGGCAGAATTAATGTACAAAGAATATCTGGTAAAAGTAGTTTATTCTTGACTTTTATAAACTGCAAGTAATTGTATATATATGAAGTGAATTTATCCAACTTTTTAGAACGTAGTGTTTTGAAGTGACTTGATGAAATTATACACGAGAAGTAAGTGACGAGGAGAAGCCTCTCTCGCCTATAGGTAAATTAGTTACTCCCACTACCTCGATCACGTGGACCTAAGGTCTGTGCTTAGGCACATATAACGAAACATATAATTGGTTAATGCGCCCTCCTATTTTGATCCCGGGGGTGTTACAAATTTATTATTGGCGATTTACGCCTTCAGAGGTTGGACCTTTTTTCCCCGTGCTGGCTTCACGTACAGTCTAGTCACAAACATTAGCTAGGCTTGGGTTTTTTCTTCTTAGGCTTGGGTTTTTTCCTAGGCTTCCGACGCTAGAAACTTGCCATGTTCCCACACTTTTTTGCTAACGATGTTTGTGTCAGGGTAAAACCCCCGCTTGTACATTAGCTAATGGGTTATGGTTATCACGCTAAATCAGTTAACTGGAGGCTTAGAAGATATCTCTACTCAATCTGTCGAGCAAAGGATTATTGTCATTAGTAAGTTATTATCATGTGTCAGCCACTTCCGTCTTCACAAAAGAAAGGTTTACATTACCTGAGTTGTCAGTATTCTTTAATAACTAATAATTTGATTACATTGATGCTGACTTCTTTGGATCATTTTATACGGCCTTTGCTCTTACATAATCAGGTTCCACTCTCTTCCCTGATCGATTTGAATATAAATATGACCTAAGTCCAGTAACTGCTTCATTTAATGATGTTATAATATCATCTGATTATTATTGCCGATAGGGATTTATTTAGATTTACACAGGAGGCTGTATGAATGAATTGCCACAGTACTACAGGAAGTCTCCATATACCACTTCCAGTTGTCTGTGTTGTGACGTGTCTGGGTCACGAACCCCGCTCATTATGTTCTATGACTGTCGTCTGAAATGCAATATTTCTATTCTCTGTTCACTTAAATCTTCAGATTTTCTTACTAAATTGTTATTACCATTATTATTATTATTATTATTATTATTATTATTATTATTATTATTATTATTATGCTAATATTAGTTGCTGGCAGTTCTTCCTCAAAAATCGATTTTAACTGCAGATAATAACTGGTCTGTTAATGATTCATGGTTCAAACTTCAGCTCCACGTAAAACAATATATTTTTCTATAATAAATTTACAACCAAGAATGAGGTGGGAGAACAACATTAACTATGATTTGGGGGAAGTAGATTATACAGGGAATGATTGGAAAGCATTAGCTCAGGATAGGGATGTATGGAGAGCTTATGTCCGCGCGGCCATGAACCTACGGGTTCGATAGTGCCAGTGAGTAAGTAAGTATAATAAATTTACAAGTTAGTTTTATTCTATTAATGTTTTATCCTCTACAGTACATAATTTAAGTACAGAGTTTAACATTCCCATGGGTTTTCTTCCATTATTTATCCTTTTTTGTGTTTCTTTATTTAATGACCCAACTTTCTCTAGAATGATAATTATGGACCGAATTTTCATGCATTTTTATATTATTTCCAGGATTTAAATTTATATGATAGGCCTAATGCATTATCTACCCGAATTATCACTTTTGAATTTGTTAAACATGGCTTGAAGTTGCATGTAATTGCACATTTCGCCCGTTTTATAAATCCCACTTTTTTATGTTATTTACGGACTATTTATAGGGTTTTCGATTTTTTTTCCTTTTTAGATATTAATTATTCTCCCATACATTATTTTTGTACATAAAATAAGAACGGGAAAATAAGGTTATTACATTATTACATAAATGTAACTATAGTAGACGATTAAGGGTCGGTTTCACCAACAGAGGTAACTGTATCACGCCAGTTTTCACCGTGTATAATGCATAGCTTAAACAGGCGTAACACAGTTACCTCTGTTGGTGAAACCGACCCTAAGTGTGGAAATTTTAAAACGTTTAGTTATTATAAACTGCAACAGAAATGAACAACTTGGAGATATAAATGTGCTTTCTCTGTCTTCATAAATTCGTATTATGGCAACCACACTCTTATTCAGTAAATATATTCACCAAAAAATCGGCCGCGGTGGACTAGTGGTTATGCTCCTTGCATCTGGTCCCGAAGGTCGCGGGTTCAAACCCGGCCGGGGTCGATGGATTTTTTTAGGATGGAAAAATCCAAGGAGCAAGTCCTCCGGGAGGGACTTTAAGCCGTGGATCCCGAGTCTAAAGATTTTTAGGCTCGTAAAAGATCCTTAATCCTGAATGAAAAGGCATCTAAGCAAAATTTACAGAATTTTCCCGTCCTAGTACTACCTTGGTTTTCTAGATATGAGGCGGAACGCTGACCACGGACCACTCAAATGACATCTATAAGAAAACAAGTGTAACTAAATGAGTATGGTTCAAATTCTTCCATGTAGGGGGAGAGCGTCTAAATCTCTGTTAAGGGAAACATGGGCTTACAAGATACAAGAAGATTTACCAAAATAAAATGTTTTATAACATGTTAATGATAATGATGATGGTAAAACTTGACCAACTCCTTTTTAAGGATCATCTGAAGTCTAATCTCAACGCTTTATTTTTTTCCTTTTGTTGTTTTACTTTGTGTACATTTTTACGTTTTTTTATCTTTTTCTTTTTGTCATAAACACAACAGGACACGCGCCAGACCCTATCCTGCTGGGAATCGAAGCCGGATTTCCCGAATTGAAGGTAGATGCTCCACCAACCGTGCCACGGCAATGGACATCTCATTGGAACTATATCTCGAAAAGATACACAGAAACGAGTTTTCTATGTATCCGTATCCTGATCCAATACTATCATATCAGTCTCTGTATAATTTGCCTCCTGAAATCATGACTAATGTTGTTCCCTCATGTCATTTTTGCCCGTCCTGCGAGACGCTTTCCTTCGGTTTCTACCAATATGTTTCCATGTCTCTCTTTCATTCCCCGTTTGTGCCACGTTATTATTAAAATAATACAGTAAAACCTGTCTATGAAGGATCATGACGGTTCCTTAAATATATTCCCGTCTTGGCAGTTTTCCTTCTTATAAAGGGTTCCCAAATTACAAGCTTGAACTGTCTCACGCTTTAAAGACATAACGTATTGACTAAATACAGACAAAATAGCGTATGTAACACAGCTCAGTTTGCACGGCAATACAAAACAACTTTATTACACAAAAGCGAGAAGGGACTTAACTACAGGAAGACTGAAAGGTTTCCCAACTCCCTCGCAGGTAACGTAAGCAGGCAAGGAAAGCGACGGATTCTCCGCTGTCACACATAAGCAAGAGCTTTCCCGCAAAACAATGGCAACACAAGAAGGTAAAACGGTATAATGCAGAAAGCGTCATATGCAGAATTTTCACGTGTGGTCATTAATACTGTAATTAGAACGAGCTTAAGAATAATGTTTCATCCTACTGAGGTAAAAATTAAGTACTGGTACTTTAAAAACCATTCCATTTACGCGTTATGAAGGTTTCCGGCTTATACAGGACCATTTTACATATAAAATCGTACTGTCCTGGAGATTTGTTTCCGTCTCTACAGGTTTCGTTCTTGTAAAGGTTCCGGCTAAGACAGGTTTTACTGTAATAATAATAATATTCGTGTATACATAAAAATAAATACAAATTCTCCCTCATTCATTACATTTCATTAAAAGATTGATTTTACGTGATATATTTAAAAACATAAGTCTGATGTTTTAAATTATTCTGTATTTAGAATTAAATGATATCGCTGGCCTCAATGTGAATTTATAGAACTCAATTAAAATTAAATACGCATCTATAGAACAAGGTGTATTGAAAAGACATAATCCCACGGGAATAGAGATGATGGTTATCGCTGAAGGATTTTCCAACAAATTTTGTTGTACATGAAGATTAAAAGGAATTAATTTGTAAAGAAATAATATGATATGTATATCTCTGGTGGCGTTTAGAAATGCATTACATGATGCATATACCTAGAATTACAGAAAGTTGGTTTGAAAGTTGGCCAGCCTGGCGCCGGCATCTTGATGCGATTTACGGAAGCCACACTCGTACAATTTGAAACAGGTTTCCATTTAAAACGTAACTCGATAGTAACATACAAATGAAGTGAATGACAGAAAATATATGTCATCATGACATGAAACGTATTAGGCCTATAGTCTGATCATAAAGTTGGTTTCTCAAAAGTTCTGAAATTCTCCATTGGTTCTTAACCTTTTCAAGTCAGACTCATCAGATATCCATATTAACTAACTCACTCACTGGCTCCATCGAAACCGTAGGTCGTAAGCTATTCATACATCCCTATTCTGAGCTATTGTATTGTAAGCCTATGTTTTCCCTTTACAGAGATTTAGGCGCTCTACCCCTACAGGGAAGAATTTGAACCATACTAATTTAGTTACACTTGTTTTCGTATAGATGTCTTTTGAGTGGTACGTGGTCAGCGTTCAGCCTCATACTGACATCTAGGAAACCAAGTTAGTACTAGGGCGGGAAAATTCGGTAAATTTTGCTTAGAGGCCTTTTTCATTTAGGTTTAAGATTTTTTTACGAGCCTGACAATCTTCAGACTCGGGACCCACGTCTTAAAGTCCCTCCCGGAGGACTTGCTCCTTGGATTTTTCCGTCCTAAAAATCCATCGACCCCGGCCGGGTTTGAACCCTCGACCCTTGGGACCAGAGGCAAGGAGCATAACCACTAGTCCACCGGCGGCCGACTCCTGAGCTAATGTACCCACCTTAAAGTATATTAACTTCTCGCGGCTCTTAAGTTAAATTAGCATACTCCAATCATCACGAATAGGGTGGCTACGCGTAAATGTCAGACGAACTTTACATTCACAAACTTTACTATTCCAAATTCTGCACACATATTTACCAAGTTATATATATCAACACGTTTTCAAAATTTATCGGCTCATCACAATTTAGAAACAAAATCACAAGACTCTTCTTTACTTTTCATACTACAGCACAGGACCTGTCAGTACTCTGAATCTTACACAGCTACTATGACTAGAGCATGGAACTCACTTCCCAGTCATGTCAGCGACTGTCAATCAGTGTCATTACTTAAATCTAAATCAACTGATATCTTAAGTTCACAACAATGAAAACATTAACTGCATAACAACTACATTCAGCATTTTGTAAATAATCATCTAGGAAGCTTTACTTATTTTATATTATTTTAATTTTATTATATGCCATGTTTTTGTTAGTATTAGCCAGTATTAAATCATATCACCATGTATTTTGTTTAGTCCATATTTTAATAATCCATCTATAGTAATTCTGCCCGAAAGCAGATCCTTCACTGCAATCATAACATTTTCATGTTATGCTTAAAGCTTTACTAGGGAATTGCAGCAGTGTTCTTGTTGCTTTCCACATCGGTGAAGAATGGTAATGAGAAGGATGATGATAATGATGATGGCCATATAATTTCGGGGACCGTTTGGGCCTTAAAGTTTTCCTGACATTTGTCTTACAGGTGAGGAAAAACCCCAATAAAAACTTCACCCAGAAAAACTGCCCCGACCGGGGTTCGAACCCGGGCCCGCTGCGTGACAAGGCAGCACGCTACCTCGAGACTACAGCGGTCGACATTTTAATAACAGCCTATCTTAAAATTATAATAAATGTGTAATTTTTGTATAATTTTACTATTCGCTGGTTGAGTGGAAGAGAAGACTTTATGGCTTTAACTCGGCCAGCTAAAATAAAGCATTATTATTATTATCATTCATCATCATCATCACTCCAGGGATAAGGCAATTGCCCGTTCCGACTTCATAATGCATCAGCCCAACGTCTTCTAGGTCTTCCAACATCACGTCTTTCTCTTGCTTGATAATTTCTTGCTAACAATGGATATCTCTCCTTACTCATTCCATCCATATGATCAATCCATTTCTGTCTGTAATTCGTAACCTTATCCAATAAAGGCTGTACTTTCAATTCTTCTCTTATATCCTCATTTCTTATTCTATCAAGTCTTGTACATCCTTTTACTTGTCTTAGGAACCTCATCTCCGCCGTCTGTATTGTATCCTTCTGTTTTTTTTTCATTGGAGCCTAAGTTTGACATCCATACAATATTGTGGGAACCGCCATAACATTATACATTATTATTATTATTATTATTATTATTATTATTATTATTATTATTATTATTATTATTATTATTATTATTATTATTTATAAAGTTGTCTATACAGGCACTGTATCATCTTTGAAGTGCACTATGAGAACATACTTTGAATGAAAATAAACCAGTGCATTGATAAAGCAATCTGGTAACTATGTAAAGTCCATTGCGCAAGAACTTCCTAAACTCAACGAATTTCTCAGCAAATCATATTTAGCTGTCTTGTTTTAAGTTATAACACAGCAGTAGGTATGTGAAGTAGACCCTCTCAAACCTCGCGGATTCGACCTCATCCAATGTAGAATTAATTATTCCAAGATGAAAATTATTAGCTGCGACATCTTTAGTAGGAAAAGTTTACAACTGTCTAGTCTCTGCTACACAGATCATTAGTACGTGAAATAATGTTGGATGTGGCAAACATAGGCTTTACCAGACAGAATTCCTAGGTATTGATAGTCGTCCTTTATTGTGGGAATATGCCTATAGGAGTCATTAAAACTATTAAATAAACGTAACATCGCAATTATTAAATAAAATAGTGTTTCATAATTTAAAATTATGGATTTCCTAGAAGATCTGTACGATGCTCTAAAACAAACAGGATAAGAAACAGAAAAAAATAACTTTTAAAGAAACAATTATGCAATTTGTGAGAAATAAACAATTTCAATGGTTTGGACACATGAAGAGAATGAATGAAGACAGATTGAAAATTAGGAGTTTGGAGTGGGAAGAAAATGACAGGTAGCCATAAGAAGACATGGATAGAGGAAATTATGATTTTGATGGACTGCAGGATGGTAATTGGAAGGATGGAGATGATTAAAGGAATAGAACCAAAAGTAATAATTGGGCACAAGAATACGTTGTATACATTTCAAATCTGTTGAATGAATATAATTAAAAATTAAGTTGAAGGGATTATTTATATATATATATATATATATATAATAGACATTTCTACAATGCTGTAATTTTCCTTCAACCAAACAAAATTAAGGAATTGTAAAAAAATCTTGCAGGCTACAGACTTTAATGACATGTCATGTTTTAATTGGAACATCCTATACATTGCCAACTTACGCATAAATCCGAATTATAGCCCTTATATGGGTGATTTTGGTCAGCGTATCGAGTCCCCCAGCGGTTATAGCTAGTTTTCTGAGACTGGGGCCGCTACTTATTGTCATCTTTATCTTCTGTGGGAGCATGTACATTCATGATGATAAAATCATGTCGTTTATTCTTTAGAATTATGTATGATATCATATCACTAATGAACTTAATATCTCGGATAGCGGACAGGATCATCCTTCTGACTAAAAACCTTTTCCAAATTCAGGTTTCTAGGAACTGTAGTCACCCAAATTCCTCACGATGCTATATAGTCATCAGTCCTATATTAACCGAAATTCCATGAGCAAATGTCTATCGCCAAAGAGACTCGAACCAGCTCAAGTCGATTAGCTGTGCACTAAAGCATAATGCTATACAGTAGCCTAATCGCTCAGCGCAGCGCATATTATATTATAGAAATTATTATTTCTAAATTAATTTTTGTCATTTAGGTTACATTTTATTTTAAGTCATTTGTATTCCTTCATCATCATCATCATCATCCTTCATGGATTAGATCTTTGCCTGTTCCGATCTCACATCTGTTCAGCCCAGCGCTTACTTGGTCTTCCTACCGATCTTCGTCCTCCAGGATTATACTTCAGTATCATCTTTGGTGTCCTATCCTGTCATTCTTTGCAGATGTTCTACCAAATTGTTCCTCTGTTCTTCTATTTGTTGAAGAAGTCGTTTTAATTTTAGTTCTTTTACGTAACTAATTTGCTTTTATCGTGACATTATTTTCCATTTTTTATTATTTCGCATTGAATATTTTGACATATTTCTTATTTTCGAAGCTATAAGATAATAAACAGCTAGTACTCAAGCTTTCCATGTTTCTTTCGATTAACGTATTCATTAGTTACTTTAAGCACTTCTTAGAAACGCCCTTTACAAAAAAACTGCATTCCGTAGAAAGGTGTAGAAGGGATATGTATTGTCATTGAGATGTCGCTTTTTATGTCGAAGGACCAGATAATTATAATGATACAGATATGAAATTCCTACTTCAGTCTGATTGTGAGAGCTTAGTGTAAAATTAATCGATGGGTTGGATATATTCAGTTATTTTTCCTGTATGAATTACAAAATGTAATATGTCATATATTTGAATTATATTAGGGATCAGTGTTCAAAGTAAATGTGTAATATTCAAATATATGTTAGATTATAGACCTCTTTTTAAGATTAAGTCATCAATATTTCGATCCTGATGAAAACCTTTCAGATTCAATACGTGTATGTGAAAACTTTATCATGCAATCTTCATTTCAAAAAAGCTATGACTCTCCTTCTCTCTGTGTGCTTTCTCTCTCTCTCTCTCTCTCTCTCTCTCTCTCTCTCTCTCTCTCTCTCTCTCTCTCTCTCTCTCTCTCATACACACATACACACACATACACACACATACATACACACACACACACACTCACACTCTATCTCTCTCTCTTTCTCTTTCCCTCTCTCTCTTTCTCTATCTCTCCCTCTCTCTTTCTATCTCTCTTTCTCACTCGTCATTTACTACGAAACGGCACCACATAAAGTTTAATGCTGAATGTGTACTATGAGATCATTATAGAGAGACAGGAATAATCCAATCCACCTAATGTGTTATCCGGGTGTGAAAAAAATCGTAAAAAATTGCGGATATTAGAGAGATCATACGTAAACTCGACATTACTGAGTAAAAATTTCCAGGAAGCGGAAATGGATATACACCATATTAAAATATATGAATACTTACAGGCGCATAATGGTCTATCATGAAAATATTATGAAGGAAGAGAATGCCTTAATTGTTACATCAAGAGCATTATACGCGAGAATATACAGATCACATACACGAGAATATACAGATCACAAATAAAAATATTACATGCAGCATATAATGTCAAGAGGAATTGTACTAACTTAACCTTTCAATCAGTCACTAGGCGTGTTAGTTCCGAGTCACATGCATAATCATTAGCAGAGTACTCCCGAAATAAATCACACATGTGCTTACATATGACGTTTCCTGTATTACTGGGCGTGTTTGGTATTAAGAAGCGTACATTTCCCACTAGTTTCCATGCTCAATTGCTTTCTTCTGATCTGCTGACCATACTTACATTTTCCCGCGTTATAGCCTAGCGGTTTGAAGCATGAAACGTTAGTGCAGAGCTACGGGTCTTGCACAGATTCGAGTCTGCAAGGGGGAAGAAATTTTCTTATGAAATTTTCACGAGTATAGGACCGGTGTTCATGGATCATCGTGAGGAATTTGGTTAGCTACAATGAATTGCTGCTATATTTTGAGAAAACCAGCTAAAACGCAGGGGGACCTGATATATTGATCATATTTCATCCCTATACTGGTTGGATCATCGTCTGCCCCTGTGATTAACGCATTTGAATGCGAGGGCAGCGCAGCGTATTAAGCCAAAGCTCTTGAGGTTTATCGTACAATGGAGTTATATACATATTGCAGTAAACTTTCGGTCATTATATATCACTCCTTGATAATGGCATGTGGGGTCATTTCGAGGCGTCGTAATCAGTGGCCAACCATGAAACCATGAAAACCCAAGAAACCTTTCTTAATCTTATAGTCCTATATGTACATATTATAATAATAAACGTAAAGTGTGATCCCACTATAGCTCTCAGGAGTCCCATGAAATTATAGGTGGATTAGGCTACCATCTCTCCAGACATTCGGCACGAGAGGTCAGCTGGCTGTTTTAAGCCCAGTACAAGTTTCCGGTACTCATTTCAGTTAGAGGCTGAGTCGATTCCTGGATCATAGTGCCGCCAGAAGGTTAGGCGAGTTTAAAAATCGTGACCACACCGGGACTCGAACCCCAGACCTATCAGATTACATGTTGGACGAATGAAGCATGAAAGAAGTTAATGGAAGTTTCTTGTAGGAAAACGAGAGGTGAAACTCCCAGTTGGCACATCATTAATGAGGTTGGAGGAAAACATTAACCATGATTTAAGGGAAGTAAACAAATCACTGCATTCTAAATGAACTGAACTTTATTTGAAACAATATAAAACAATAAATACGTTCTTGCGGCCATGTTATCATTAATTGGTCTCGTGGCCTCCTGTAGTTTTAACTAATAAACATTGCCCACACTGTTAACGTTAGTCAATTGTTTATATTGTACTCAAATATTTCCAACAAAGATGTTATTATTTTACTATTATTTATTATTTTGAAAACACCATCGCACAAAAAATAATGTTCAACGTACGTTTGTGAAGTTTTTTTTACAGAATCTCGGAAATTAAAAACCTCTCTATCGCTCGGTTTTTAATCATTTTCCTCTACCATGTAAAAACCACTTCCCAACCTCGCATCGTAATATAGTATTACATAATACTCCGTTCCCCAATAATTACTAAGCAAACACAAATTTATGCTGCTGCTGATGATGATGAATCTTGGTAATTAATATTGTTTTGTCGATTAAGTAAACTTCAGATTTATGGAAAAATAAGCAATAAACATGCAATCTGTTAGCGCAAATGGCATTTTGGCTGATGGTTGGAAACATAGTACAATTGAAATATTAATTAATGAAGAGATGTGTACTTAATGCTGCTGGGTTCACAACATCCACTGCAGTGTTTGTTTCAACGACAGGGTGAGTTTACTGAAAAGAGATTGAGGCTGGGTGTTGGATTTTGTAGCAAATGTTGGCTATGGACATAGCCTACATTTAATAATTACTAAGCAAATACAAATTTATAATACATCAGAGTACATATGTGTGATGCACTATGTGTTGTCCCTGTGAATTCCCAAAGGAATCTTGTAATGGCAAATACTCTCGTACTCATCACACGTTTCGCTATACTCATCGGCTTCTACAGGAGTATTATGCTTTTATGGCAAAGTTGATTAAACACACATCCATTCATGAAGGCGCCATGTTACTACTGCATGTTTGCATGTATGTACGTTTGTATACACTCCGATGGGCCAGATTTTACTCCCGACAAGATCGGAAATTTTACACTTCCACTTTGCGCTTGGGCATTTACCCTTTTTTTTTATCGTAATTTCCATAATAGTTCATAATTTATTACATTTTAATTCCTAACCTTTCTTGAAACACACTAAAATACGATTCAATTATCTATGTGCTACAATTAAACATACTTTATTGAATAAAACTAGAAAATAAACTATTTTAAAATTTTACAAAGTATTGGCAATTCCATCTCTTATCTATGGATGTGAAACCTGGACATTAACAAATAGAGGGTGCAGAAATGAAGATGTTGAGAGCAATAGCAGGATACCAAAGGACCGATAAAAAGAAAAATGAAGATATAAGAACAGAACTTAATATATTTAATCTCTGCGAACGAATAAAATACTGTCAAAATGCTTACCTTCAGCACATACTACGAATGAATGAACAGCGCATACCAAGAAGAATGTATAATTATAAACCAAAAGGGAGAAGATTGTTGGAAAGACCATTGAATAGATGGAAGGACCAATTCGACCTATAATTAGATCGGAACAGTCCATTGGGCTTAATCCTTGTTGTTGTTGATGATGATGATGATGATGATGACTTTTCTTGAAAAACGATATCAGGGTTAAAATAAATATCCACAACTCGTGTCCAACTCAGGGTGGTGGAGGGATAAGATGAGATGAATCCGTATATGAGTGATAAGGGTGCCGGCCGAGATCGCCTGACACATCATCACAGAGCCAGCTGAACGAAATGAAATGGATGAGTTGAGTATGAAGAAAGTGGTAGAACGAAATTGTGGCAGGGGAAAACGGGAGAAACCCCGAGAAAAACCTGCCCAAGCACCATTTCGTCCACTACGAAACTCACATGGAGTGATCGAGGCTTGATCTCGGGACCCAGCGATAAGAGGCGAGCGTCTAACCATTTGCGCAACGGTACAATAAATTTGTAACGAAAGATAACAATTAAAAATAATGTTATTTATTCTTTCAAGAGCAGTTTTCTTTCATCCCCTTCTTTCGAGTTTTATTCTATAAAAGATTGATTCTAACTATAAATGAAGGATATATTTTTTTCACTCATCCAGACTGGGTGTGGAAACCATTCGAGCTTTCTAAATGGTCATTAAACGAGAAATTTTCTGAGAATTAAGTCGGTTGGATCATAGCAACCTTATTACCTTCTGGTCTCTTGTAATTGTATAGTCTATATAAAAACTCCATGACCGAACAAGTATAGATGGTCCTTGCTCTTTAGCCTACCATCCGGCTGCTGGCTTCCCAATCACATGTGTTAATCACAGAGTTGGGCGATCATCCTGCCAGTATAGGATTGACATGTGATGAGCATGTCGAGTCCCCAAGTCGTTATAGCTGGTTTTCTCAACCTGTAGCTTCTTATTATAGCTATCCAAATTCCTCACTATGCCCGGTGGTTACAGATTCCATAATGGGCAAAGTTACGTGAGAATATTTATTTCCACATTGGGACTCGAATCAGCGCAGGTCTCCTGGTTTTGCACAAAGGCAACAATATATATATATATATATATATATATATATGTTATAATTAAATGTTTAACATTGAGCAATGCAAGCTTAATATGGAATGATAAGAAAAATAAATGCCTGGACGGGATTCGAACCCGGATCTCTGAGTCTGTACCTCAGTGTGATATCCATTACACTACCAGGCGAATCCAATTCAAACACTTATCTTTCTTATATATGTATTATACTCTCCATTATTACTAGATGTCGCGAGAACTCGGTCTTCACCGCCATCTAGCAGCTGACTATATCAAGTAAGCAAATTAAAGAGAATATTTTTACCTTATAGCAGTGGCGCTTTATAGATGTTATAATTAAATAAGCTTAATATGGAATGATAAGAAAAATAAATGCCTGGACGGGATTCGAACCCGGATCTCTGAGTCTGTACCTCAGTGTGATATCCATTACACTACCAGGCAGGTAGTGTAATGGATATCACACTGAGGTACAGACTCAGAGATCCGGGTTCGAATCCCGTCCAGGCATTTATTTTTATCATTCTATATATATGTGTGTGTGTGTGTGTGTGTGTGTGTGTGTGTGTGTGCATATGTGCATATGTATAGGCCTATATGAAATATATGACTGACTTTTGGAGATATAAAGAACTTCATGTATGGGTCCTTCAAGCCCTTGGCCTACCAACTGGCTGCTGATTGAACATTCTCAAGTGAGGTGAACGATTAATTATATCTCCTGTGTTATAGCTTGTTTTATCAACCTGGAGCCGCTTCTTATCTTAAGTATCTGGCATTATTGTATCCATAGGTTCATGGCCAAGTGGAAATAAGCTTTTCATACATCCCTATCCTGATATGTTTTCCAATCATCTCCTGTATAATCTACTCCCCAAATCATGATTATGTTATCCCCCCTCTTTATTGGCACTTTCCCTCTAGTTTCCATGCTCTTATTTCATTTCCATTCGTGCCACGTGTCCTGCCGATCGCAATCTACGAGACTTAACCTCTTATTATTTCTGGTTTCCTATAAAGATCATGTAGCTCAGTGATTGTGGTCTTCTCCATTCGCCCGTCTGTTCATCTCTCTTTGGTCTAAAAATGTTCCTAGAACTTCATTCTCAAATACCCGTAATTGTTTCTCCTCGCATAAAGAAAGAGTCCATGTTTCACATGCTTCTTCTCTTAGCTACCCAAATTCCTCATGATACTAGGCGGCAACCGGTCCCATACATTTACATAAATTCCATAAGAAAATGTACTATATCCCTTTGGGCACAGTGCTGGACAATTCGTGTTCATAAGTATTATCTTTTATTTAACAACAAGATACAGTGGAAAGAACATGTAGAAAGAATGGAAGAAAGTAGATTACCAAATAAAATCTTCCATTATTTTCCAAGAGGAAGAAGAGGTTTCTGACGTCCTCGGAAGAGATGGTCTTACATCTATTAGTGAAGACGAACAGGCAACTCTTGCCTAAACCAGGAAGTGAAGAAGAAGAAGTATTATCTTTCTAACTTATATGCTTATTTATTTAGCAGGTTTTCTGTGCCCCATTATTCTAGTGTCATTCTCCTCCAAATTTCTCTACTATTCCAATCTCCATCATCTAATCGTTTTCCCCTCATGCTGTTCAAAAGACCATCAATGTACGTTATTTTTGGCCGTCGTCTTCTTCTACCAAGAGGAATCCATTCTAGTACTCTTCTTGGGAATCTGTCTTCTGTTAGTCTTTTTACATAACCATTCCATTTTAATTGTTTCTTTTTATTAAATCCACAGTTGACGTTTGAACATTCATATTTTGTTTAATTACACTGTTTCTTATTTTATCTCGTTTATAATTCCAGCTGACCGCCTCCAAATATACATTTCTGCAGAATTTATCTTCTCCTTGTTCTAGACTGTCATTCCCACGTTTCTGCACCGTATGTCATTGTACTCATTGTTGTATTTAATATGTTTTCTTAATAGTATATTACGATGCGAGATTGAGAAGTGATTTTTACAGAGCAAGGAAATTTTTAAAAATCGAGCGATAGCGAGGTTTTTAATTTCCGAGATTTTGTAAAACACCTTCACAAACGTGCGTTGTACATAACTTTTTTGCGCGATGGTGTTTTCAAAATGATGAATAATAGTAAAACAATAACATATTTGTTGGAAATATTTGCGTTCATTATACACAAGTGACTAACGTTAACAGTGAGGGCAATCTTTGTTAGTTGAGACTACAGCAGACCGTGACACCAATCAGTCATAGAATGGCGGAAAGCACGTATTTATTGTTTTATATTGTTTCAAATAAAGTCTAGTTAATTTAAAATTCAGGGATTTGATTCGTATAATATATATTAACACTACCTTTTGGATATATTTTTGTGTATGTATATATATATTTATATATCCATCCATCCATAGTAATTCTGCCCGAAGGCAGGTCCTTCACTGCAATCATAGCATTTTCATGCTTTGCTTGCAGCTTTACTAGGAAATTGTGTAGGTGTGGTAGCTTCCCGTTGCTTTCCACACCGGTGAAGGATGATGATGATAATGATCATGGTAAGGATGATAATGATAATGGTAAGGATGATAATGATAAGGATGATGGCCATATGATTTCGGGGACCGTTTGGGCCTTAAAGTTTTCCTGACATTTGTCTTATAGGTGAGGAAAAACTCCGATAAAAACCTCACCCAGAAAAACTGCCCCGACCGGGATCGAACCCGGGCCCGCTGCGTATATATATATATATATATATATATATATATATGTTCACCGCTGTGGTCTCGAGGTAGCGTGTTGCCTTGTCGCGCAGTGGAACCTGGTTCGATCCCCGGTCGGGACAGTTTTTCCTTTATGAGTTTTTATCGGTTTTTTTTCTCAGCTGCAAGGGAAACTTTAAGGTCCAAACAGTCCCCGAAATCATATGGCCATCGCAATCATAAATCATATTCATCTTAGATTAAGCTTGGGACTAGGGGCTTTCCTGGCGCAGCACTATCATCGTCATCATCATCCATAATATCATCGGGGCAACGTAACCCCGCCTTCCAGGCGCCCCAACCTCAGAAGTGGGTTACAATTACGCCATTTCCAGGAGAGAACACCAGAAATGTCTAAGGGCAAAAACTGGGGGCTTTAGAAAAAAACATATATTGTACGTAGTGTACATAAAGGGCAGTGGTTTTACTTCCCGCACGAAGTTTGTAATATAATAATACAGTATAGTTATTTAGGTTGGCAACCTCGAAATGTAGGAAGTTGAACTTTCAATCATGGTCGCCATTGCTATAAGTGCGACAAAATGCACTATCGCTCAAAAAAACATTTATTCTGATCCCATAGAACACCATTAATAACATAAAAATGTAATATAATAAATATCCATCCATAGTAATTCTGCCCGATGGCAGGTCCTTCACTGCAATCTTGCTATGCTTGCAGCTTTACTAGGGAATTGTGTAGGTGTGGTAGCTTCCCGTTGCTTTCCACACCGGTGAAGGATGATAATGATAATGATGATAAAGATGATGGCCATATGACTTCAGGGACCGTTCGGGCCTTAAAGTTTTCCTGACATTTGTCTTACAGGTGAGGAAAAACCCCGATAAAAACCTCGCCCAGAAAAACTGCCCCGACCGGGGATCGAACCCCGGGCCCGCTGCGTGACAAGGCAGCACGCTACCTCGAGACCACAGCGGTGGACTATATAAATATAATATTTATTAATACCATAGGTGTTATAAATACATTAGTAAATAATGTGTAATTTATTACAATTATATTATTTTTAGTCTGAACATCTTATCTCAATATTAATGTTGATTTGTTCTTGAACATGTTTCAAAACAATTCTGTTTTATCGTCAGCTTTTCCAGACTGGTTTTATTTATGTTGAATTATGTTGCACAACCTGGATGTCGATGTCAGCTGCATCCTGTGGTTGGCCAAAGAACCTCCAAACGAGGCCATGCTCCATCGGTATATCAAAATTCATAACTCTGTTTCTGTTCTTCTGAATATAATTTTTTTCCCAAATGGTCAGCTCTTTTGTATTTTCTAACTGTTTTAATAATTTAGTGTCTGACATCGACATCCAGGTTGTGCAACATAATGCAACATAAATAAAACCAGTCTGGAAAAACTGACGATAAAACAGAATTATTTTGAAACATGTTCAAGAACAAATCAACATTAATATTGAATTATTGATTTCGTACATCTCAATGATGGATAAATCATATTTGAAGAGAAAAATTATACGCTCAGACCGGGACTTGAACCCGGGACCCTTGGTTCTCTAGACCAAGTGCTCTACCAACTGAGCTACCTGAGCAAGTACCGATCTGAACGCAAATCTTTCTCTATATACATTGTAATTCCCGTCCACCAAATGCTATGAAGCCATGCCTCTATCTTGCAAGATATGTATATAGAGAAAGATTTGCGTTCAGATCGGTACTTGCTCAGGTAGCTCAGTTGGTAGAGCACTTGGTCTAGAGAACCAAGGGTCCCGGGTTCAAGTCCCGGTCTGAGCGTATAATTTTTCTCTTCAAATATGATTTATCCATCATTGAGATGTACGAAATCAATAATAAAAACATGGAAAAAGCCGTACTGGCTGTAATGTATAATTCCCAAATATGTCTTCTTAATAAAGGAGCCGCCATTTGCAAGATATAAGCATGGCTTCATAGCATTTGGTGGACGGGAATTACAATGTATATAGAGAAAGATTAGCGTTCAGATCGGTACTTGCTCAGGTAGCTCAGTTGGTAGAGCACTTGGTCTAGAGAACCAAGGGTCCCGGGTTCAAGTCCCGGTCTGAGCGTATAATTTTTCTCTTCAAATATGATTAATATTGAAGTAAGATGTTTAGACTGAAAATAATATAATTAAAATAACCTTACTTACTTACTTACTTACTCACTGGCACTATCGAACTCGTAGGTTCATGGCCGCACGGACATAAGCTCTCCATACATCCCTATCCTGAGCTAATGCTTTCCAATCATTCCCTGTAACCTCAAAATATAACTTCCTAAAATTAAATATGTAATTTATTAATTAACTCATGTTAAAATAAATGTGTAACTATTGTATAAATTGCAATTATAATCAGTTTTTCTTAAGAGAGGTTATTGACTGCATTCTGATTTCAACTGGTAATGAATTCCCTACTGTATGAAATTTTGTAACACTCTGTAGTTAAGAGTGGTTGCAAGCGGGGCTATAAATCTTGGCTTATGTTAGTAATTGGTAGTTTGTATGCCATTCAGGGCTTTCCAGTCTATGTATGGAGAGTCGCCGGGTTCGATTACCTGAACAACAATAAACTGCCTCATATTTTTATCAGTTGGCTACCGACTTCAACTCCACTCGTGCCACGCATCACGCTTGTCATAAATAACTAGCTTCACAATAATACAGATGCTATGTTTATGGAGAACTGTAAGAAACTGTATTTTGTAAATTACATTATGCGTTACCCAGTTTCTTAACGGTTTACTTAAAGAGTTATAGTATAGGTTTTTTATCAATACCCATTGTCCTTTGATTTTAACGGCTTCGATAAATGATCAAGGCCGAGGATATCAGCATTTCAGAGGAAATATTTTTCTTCTATTTTTGTATAGCCAACATAAGAGGCACTTAAATTTATATGGAAGAGTAAAAAACAGTTAAATACTTAGGCCATATCTTTCATTTTCTCTCTTTTTGTATCTTACTTTATTGCCTACATCTGGTTGACTTGCATTCTGTAACGGTATAATAAATAATAATTGTAATAATTTTAAACAAGTTTTTAAGTTTATAGAATGCTCATTTTCATAAGATAAAAGTTACCAATTAAAATGTACCTGTTGGCAGGTGCCGTCGTCCTCAATTTTGTTAAAATGTTGTATATAAAATATTAACTGGAGGCCTTTCGGAAGTTAACTTTCATCATCAGCAGGATGAGCTTCTGTTACTAGTTGTTGTTTACGACTATGTAGACTCCAGTTGCTGCTACAGACACGTGAAGTCTACATCGTTGTAAACAACAACTAGTAGCAGAAGCTCATACTGCTGATGATGGAATTTAACTTCCGAAAGGCCTCCGGTTAATATTGTATATATATATATATATATCATTTTAACAAAGTTGAGGACGACGGCTCCTGCGAACAGGTACATTTTAATTTTTAATTTTTATCTTATGACTATTCACCTCAACGGAATTTGATATGAATTTTATTAGTAATGCCCTTTATATGTTAATGATTTATATGTGTATAAGTCGCTGATCCCCCTGTAGGCCTCAGGAGACTCTTGCAATAGTAGGAGGTTAAGGCTCTCACCTTTCTAGGCAATCGGCACGAGATTTCATCGAGTTGTTATCCCTACATGATGACCGCTTTTGCTCCCAAAACAAGCGTATGGTATTCATTTCCGTTAGAGACTGAGTTGACCCGAGACCCATGGTTCCGCCAGAAGCTTTAGGTCAGTTTAAAAGTCCTGATCCCACCGTGACTCGAACCCCAAACCTTCCGATTTGTAGTATATTGCCTTAATCAACTACACTACATTGTGCTCCAATATATATATCTGTATGTGGGGAACGTGGGGCAGAATGGGGTATCTAATGTTTGATCCAATGTATTTTACATTATAAATAAGTAAAATTTTGTTCTCTGATATGGATATGTTCATTGGTATTTAATAAACAGAAAAACATAATCATATTACAAATTAATAAAAAATTCGGGGATATACATCCAATAAAACTAGAGCAAAACATTTGCCCCGTTGTGCCCCATGGATGGGGCAGAATGGGGTACTAATTTTTTATTTGTATTTTGCATTACTAATTAATAATATTTATCAGTAAACTTATAAACTATAGCACAATGATTCATTTTTCACAAAATACACAAACATGAGTGGCATCATCATCATCACTATCGACTCCAGCACAAGAGTTGTGAGCCTACTCAAGACAAGAAGGACATCTAATCCAGCCTTCTTCTGAAGAGTCATGACAGTAGAGACAATCATCTTCCTCAACGTCATTTTTGGCAGAGCCAGAATGATTTTTCGAACTAGGTAGGTTTAACCTAACTGCCTTAACTTTGGATGGTCCTGGTTTCGAGTCACTTTCTGGTAAAGCAAATCATCTTTTTGCAGGCCTCTTTTCTAATTTATCCTTTTCAGAATGTTGCAGTGCACTTCTCTATGTTGATGATGTCAAAATTGCACTTTCGCCTCGATTTTTTTAAACTCGCTTGTTCTTTTGAGACCCCTTTGGAATGGGTGTGATATTTTCTTGGCTGGCACTTTGAAAATGACTGTGGTTTGGCGACCCTATATTATCAGGGAAGGAAAATGTTTCTGACGTCAGATGTTCCTGAGGTTTGGAAGTGTTGCCTTGCTATTATTATCAGAAGCAATCTGAATGTCTGTTGTTGAAGAAGGCAAGAAATCTGCATCATCAAAACCATTCACATTAACTGGCCATATCCCAGTTTTTTCGAAAATCATTGACGGCTGTAGCCATTGTTGAGGCACGTACGTAAGGACTACCCGTTCCGCCAGTTGGAAGGCAAGTCCTCGAAATTCATTTACACTGAGGCCGAAGAGTTGGGCTTCCATTTTTTTAGGTATTCAAGTTCGGTTTCCTGCTCTTCACTAAAAACGCAGGAGAAATTTTCCATCGATTTCCTTACTGTGTAAATCCACATTTTCTCTCTTTTCCTTCACGTGTCGTTCCAGAGTTGTTTGAAGCACTTGGAATTGACTAGCTGCCGTTTTGCACACCATTGATCCATTAACGGCTTCTAGCATAGACACAAGGGACAATTCTTCTCTCTGTGTCTTATTTTTATAATTCCTCGCCATTTTGAAACTACACAGAGGAAAAGAGTCAGTCAGTAATATGAAGACCGCATGGGGCAAGACGGGGTAGTACCCTGTCTTGCCCCACCCCATTCTGCCCCACGAACTCAATTATAATTTATGACGTTATGACCGGATTATTTTGAAACAAAACCTAATGCAGTAAACATGTTTACAAAGAAAATGGAATAATCTTTAACACAGTAATTGTTAGATATTATTCAAATGAAGCTTAGATGTATTTGCATGCACTGAAGAGAAGGTGTAATATTGCAAACATCTCTTCACAACTGACCACACAAGCAAAAAAGTAACAAAGACTTCACCGATGGCGAAAAACTGATCTGTACAAGCAGCTGAGACGTTACAGAGATACTGTTGAGAAATTCCGATATATCGTGCCACATACTGGGAGAAAAATACACATACCCCATTCTGCCCCACTACCCCGTTCTGCCCCCTGTTCCCCTACATACATGTATGTACCAGCACATGTAATTAAACACATAAGTAAATAAATAATAGTTAAAAAACTAAAACAACACGCTTTATTAGAAAACCGAACTATAAAATGAAAACTAATTTTAATTTCCAACACGCTTGGGATAAAATTAAAGTGGCCAACAAAAAAATCATATCCAACACATCTAGAATAAAACGAGAGTTTTCTACAATAAAAATAATTTTACCATCAAAAGCGCGTGGTGCTTTAAATCAATTAATATATTTGATGATAAACAGATATTGGTAAAAGTAAAGTATCTGAGAAGAAAACATAAAAGCACCCTACGTTTTTGATGGTAAAATTATTTTTTTGTAGATAACTCTATTTTTATTCTATATGTATTGGAGATGATTTTTTCGTTATCCATTTTAATTTTATCCCAAGCGTGTTGGAAATTAAAATTATTTTTCATTTTTTAGTTCGGTTTTCTAATAAAGCGTGTTGTTTTAGTTTTTTAAACTATTAGGCCTATTTATTTTCACTACCCTTCAATTACTCGCGGAACACCATGTAGGTAATGTTGCAGTTTATTGTTTATCTGTATTTCGCCTTGTAATTTATTAGCAGTTAGCACTGGTGCACCGCTTAGTTCCATCTGATATCCGTACGGAAGTAAATATGAATAAAATTAGATTGGTAAAGTACTTTCCGCAAAGAAGAGCCCTTACATAGTTACGTGAATTTCCATGGTTCTAGTCCCTATAAATAAAGACATTTTCTCATGTGTCGGCCACTAGAGGACCGATGCGCATCGTGAGGAATTTGGGTAGATACAAGAAGTAGCGATTCCAGGTTAAGAAAAACAGCTGTGGGACCCAACATGCTGACGTTGAATCAGTCCTATACTAACTAGAAGATCTTTTACTCCTATGATTAACACATGTATCTGGTGTATATGGATGTGAGGCCAATAGTCGGTTGGTAGGCCAAGGGCTTTTTAGGCCTGTCGCACCATAGAATGTTATAAAGTAGATCATTACGCGCTTGATGACCGAATAACATAAATTCGTCCCAGTTTGAAAAAAATATTTACTGACTGCATTTATTTTTCAGACAAACCGGATAAATGTGAGGGATGGTGGTGGAATAGCATGTCTACAAGTACCTCTTCCCATGGATCTGACTACATACATGGAATTCCATTGCAGAACATACAACAATTATAAATTACCACCTTTGTATATATTATGTATTAATGCATACACAGTACGTAGTAGATGCTCCAAATGCAATTGTTGTCAAGCAAAACTTATGAATGTAAGAAACGAAATTATTGAACAAATCAGCATAAAATTTGACCATCCTTGCCCAAATAAACGAGAAGGATGTACCGTGAGGAGCAGAATAGATACCGGTATGCTCGATAGACACGTAGTTGATTGTTCGTTCGAACGTATTTTGTGTCCATTAGTACTATGTAATATGTGCTCAAGCTCAGAATTGAGGGCTGATTACGCAAGCCATGTTCTAAATCATCAAATGGGGTTTAGAGAACTGAAAAAAACCTTTCACCATACAAATTCAATTTGCTCTATTTTCGACGAGAATATGGATATATCGATATTGGATCTCACCTATGTTTATGGGAAATGATGTGTTTGTGCATTATTATTCATATCGAGAAACGGGCTTCATTACTAGTTTAATTCACATGGGACAAGACAGTATTCGAAATATTACGAATACCGAGTTGAATTAAGCAATACATATGATGAACTCGTTTTAATTGGTAAACAGGAATTGTTAGCAAAATAACATATCACAAATACATTTTTGACGAAAGATACGGCATTCATCTAGAATTGGAAAAACTTGAACAGTGTGTGCGAACAGATAAGTCTCTACGAATGGAGACGTATTTACACTCGGTTCTTATATGATAATCTGAGAGAAGAGAACATTTTGGGAAATACGGCATCTTTATTGTATACCGAACAAGTTAATTATTGAAGGAATTATTAATAAAAAAGATAGTGTAAAATATACATTTCTGACTAGAACAAAATTGTGTAGAGAAATCTAAATTTAAAAGTTGTCAATCAGAATTGAAATATGATTCGTTAAGTGATAACAGTATTCGGTCGAATTTCTATGTCCACAGCTTCTGTAGTCAAAGAAGGTGGGTTCATTATGACATTTTTTGTTAGTCTGTATTAAAATTAATCGAATACATAAACTATTATATTGTTGGTTTAACCCAATTAAATTTTAATAAGAAAGGATGAACTGTAAGAAATGAATATGCATTTATATTTATTACGAAATTACAATTCTGGGCTTAATATCACAGTTACATTTCTGCCTTGTGTGCAACCAGAAAACGAATGTGCACCATTTGGTGCTTATCAAAATTTGAATTAATTTTGTTCTATAACCAGAAAATAAATTATAACTTTATATATACAAAATACTGCATTTCATTTGTATATTTAAATAAACAGATTAAATCTACATTTTACGTTTTCGTGTGACATTTTAAAACGAACATTTTTTTAAATTTTGCAAATATATGTTATTAAACAGCTAGGGACATAGTTTGCTAGATTTTATTCATAGTTATATTAAAGTGATTTGTAACCAGTGTCATTAGCTTTCTTTTATGTTAAAGAATAAGTAACCTGAATTCTTACTAGAAGCCCTGACTTCACTTCATGAATTCCTGTATATAATGTACTCCTCGGCCCGCTACCTATCCAAAGTTATTATTATGATACCAGATTATTAAGAACGCCCTTCGGAGAGCCCTTAAAATCATTACATAGTTGTTTGCAAATACAGTGTTCATTTTATTGTGCTTAGGGAAGTTCGTTATCATCACATCTGATTTTTTAAATAGTTGTTCTTTAAAAGAATTTATATTATTTTTATTCATGATATTCCTAAAACATTTATTGAATAGATCGTTATTATATATTTATATTTACCATATGTTTACGTTCAATGATCATATTCTCTAGATTTTTAAGAAAAGGACCAATGTAATTATTTGAACATTAAGTTAAATTTTAAATTAAATTCAAAAACTCCAAATAATATTTCCACATTATTTTAGATATTATAAAATTGCGAATAAAATAGATCACCTTCTTATTCAGTTGTTTTCAATAAATCACCATGAATTAAAGAGCTGTGTATGAAAATTAAATGTTAATACAATGAGAAAGCGAATTATTTGTTTCGAAAGTATAACAGTTTTCCAATTTAATGCATAAAAGTAAAATTACGAGAGTTTAAAAATAGTTATAACCAGAACTCGCGTGCTTAAAATATCAGCAAAATAAAAATATATATATATAAATAATACTTTCAGCGTGAAAAGAAGTAGCAAAAAAATTACTGTATGAAAAATATACATAAAATGTTGGAGAAGATGCAGGTGATTTTCTCAAGCGAAATGCTCATCTGACGGATATATATATATATATATATATATACACACACACACACACACACACACACACACAGATGCTAGGCTTAATATCACCATGGCTTCCTACGATATTTCCAAGTCGACCAACGTTTTATCATACCTAACTAATGAATCATAAGTAATGCCACGAGTGATTTACAAATTCTCTAGATAAATTGACTTCGTGAGCCGTGAATTTATCGATAATTTGGAAACCAAGAGTGGCATTTGTTAGGACTATTTAACGAATACAATTAAGCTGTTTACTCACAAATCATTATATAAATATAGTTATTTTAAAATATTTATATATTTAATGTAAACGGCGATGTTTGAAAACAAATGAGAAACGATTGTTACGCTTCATTTGTTCATCACTGCAACCAGATCATATTATTTATTTCCAAAGGATCACAATGTTGTAAGAATGCACCCTAGTGGAGAAACAATTAAACACATCAAACTGTATATTAATTAATTTCTGATGTCCTATAATGTAAATATGTCAATTGTATTTTTCTCAAACGTTATTACCTGAGAAATAATAAGTTTAAGAGAGTGGAAACAGTGTTTTTTATGGTATAATCAATTGCTACAAATGTTTTTATAATATATCCCGCAAGCGCTATTGGTTACATTCGTGCACTATACATACAATCTACCGCACATGCATTGTAGGATTCTTACATCTTAATATCCATCCATAGTAAATCTGCCCGAAGGCAGGTCCTTCACTGCAATCATAGCATTTTCATGCTATGCTTGCAGCTCTACTAGGAAATTGTAGGTGTGGTAGCTTCCCGTTACTTTCCACACCGTTGAAGGATGATGATAATGATAAGGATGGTGATGATGATGACCATATGATTTAAAGTTTTCCTGACATTTGTCTTACAGGTTAGGTAAAACCCCGATAAAAACCTCATCCAGAAAAACTGCCCCGACCGGGGATCGAACCCGGGCCCGCTGCGTGACACACAGCGGTGGACATACATCTTAATATATAAATAGTTATATTCAACATATTTCTTAGAGAGTCATTCACTGCAAAATAAATGTCTAGCCTATTCAGAATGTTAAAAAAGGAGGAGCTTGATTTTAAAGTCATAAAATTAAATTGATAAAATCGAGGTGAAAAACGACGGTGCGTGGTTGTAAATAAAAAAATCATTTAAATGAGATTGGTTATTAACTCCCATTTGGGGCATGAGTTAAATAGTAAAAAAAAAAACTTTAGAATTTGGTACTTTTTTTAAATCCTGATTTACGACTGCTGTATAAAACAACATTTTATCATTCATACATATTAATTGTGTAAATTTCATTTGTAAATATCCCCAGGTATTTATAAAATTAAAGACAAAATATTATCAAATGAAAATAAGAAATACGATACATAAATAATTAAAAAATCGTAAATTTATAATTGCAAATAGACGACTATAAAAAGTTTATTTTATTTGATTTTTTTTTCGATTTCTCAATAATACGTACATGTTTTACCAATTTTTTTTTTTTTTTCAAATGTCCCAGGTTTGCCTTTCGACATTCCTGGTTTCTCTCCTGGCATGGCGTACTTGTAACCCACTTCTGCGGTTGGGGCGCCTGGAAGGCGGGGTTATGTTGCCCCGATGGTGATGAAGATGATAATGGTGCGCCAGGAGAGTCCCTAATCCTAAGCTTAACCTAAGATGAATATGAATGATGATTGCGATGGCCATATGATTTCGGGGACTGTTTGGGCCTTAAAGTTTTCCTGACATTTGTCTTACAGATGAGGAAAAACCCCGAAAAAATATAATATATATATATATATATATATAATTTCAGTATTCCATAGCTCGCTGGTTCAAATCCGGCTGGGAGGAATTTTTTTAGAAGAGTATTACTTTTAGCTCATGCTACATTAGTATCGAATTTGAAGATATTTACAATTTTATCTTATTCTGTGAAATATTAAAACTCAAAAATAAAAAATAAATAATAGTTTTAAAAAACTAAAACAACACGCTTTATTAGAAAACCGAACTGAAAAAATGAAAAATAATTTTAATTTCCAACACGCTTGGGATAAAATTAAAGTGTTCAACAAAAAATCATCTCCAACGCATATAGAATAAAACTAGAGTTATCAACAAAAAGAAAATCATGTTACCATCAAAAGCGTGGGGTGCTTTTTATGATTTTTACATTTTCTTCTTAGAGACTTTACTTTTACCAATATCTGTTTGTTATCAAATATATTAATTGATATAGAGCACTCCACGCTTTTGATGGTAAAATTATTTGCTTTTTGTAGATAACTCTAGTTTTATTCTAGATGTGTTGGAGATGACTTTTTGTTGACCACTTTAATTTTATCCCAAGCGTGTTGGAAATTAAAATTATTTTTCATTTTTTTAGTTCGGTTTTCTAATAAAGCGTGTTGTTTTAGTTTTTTATAACTATTATTTATTATTTTTATTCTCAATTTTTATTATTCCCTCTCGACCTAATATGTGTCTGGAATGCCTTTCTGCACCATGCAACTTACTTTTATACTGTTTCCATTTGGTCTTTTCTTGTGTTTCCCCCATCTGGTGTCCATCGTAGTTCTTCTTTTGGTGGTCTTCCATCTTTTATTCCAATTACATGTTCAAACCATTGTAATAATTTTCGTCTATCACTTCTACTACATATTTTAATAGTCATTAAACGTCTTATTAAAAATAATTATTATAATGTTATCTTTTTTTTCAGGTTTACCTAACTGATTTGTCTCTAGAGATTCCTGTCTAGAGCATTTTCTTCCCTCAAATCTCTAGTTTCCATACTTCTCCTCACTCCATCTATTCAACGTTCTCTAGGTCAGCCTCTTCCACTATTCCATTAGCTTTCCAATTAAGGATCTTCTTTGGTATTCTCCCTTCTTCCATTCTTATGAGGTGTACATACCATTCCAAACGTTCTACTATTTTTTCTAATATGTTTTTTTTTTTCAACTTGCATAATTTCCCTCATTGTGCCTAATGTCAAAATTCAATATGTTACAAAATGTCAAAATTCAGTATATTACAATTGAATTTTGACATTAAGCAATGAAAGCCAATTGTGTCATGAAAAGAAAAATTAATGCATGAACCGAGATTTGACACTGGGATCTCCAACTATTTACGTTAGTGTGTTACCGACCAAGCTATCCAGTCTCCGGAGTGCAAAACATTAATTTTCCTTTCCTTATATACAATTCAATTCTTAAGAGGCAGTCCGCAGTGCCGTCTTACGGCCTCTATAAAAATGCACTTAAATGATAATATATTCAAATCCCGGTTGAGGCATTATTTTTTTCTTTCCATATCAGATTTATTTTTCAATGTTTAATGTCTAAATCTAATTCTAACATCGAAATAAAAAAAACGTTACGTATAGAGTTAGAGGTCCCTTGTTCAAATCCCGGTTCAGGCATCCTAATTTTTACACGCTTTATATTAGCTTGGCCTGTATCTATCTATGTAACGGAATCTTTCAACGCGATTTTCACCCACTTAAAATCTTTGGATCGACTTGAAATTTTGTATACTTGTAAAGGACCAAGACAATACAATAATTTCATAATTTTTTTTAAAATTCTGGCCAGAATGATCAGAAAAAAATGTATCTGTGTAATTATGTAACGGAATCTTTCAACACGATTTTAACCAACTTAAAATCATTGGATCGTCTTGAAACTCTGTATACGTGTAAAGGACCAATGGCAATGCAATAATTTTATAATTTTTTTTCCAAAATCCTGGCCAGAATCATCAGAAAATTAAAAAAAAAAGTGTTTGTGTAATTATGTAATGGAATCTTTCAACACGATTTTCATCCACTTAAAATCATTGGATCGACTTGAAACTTTGTATACTTGTAAAGGTCCAATGACAATACAATAATTTCATAAATGTTTCTAAAATCCTGGCCAGAATTAGCAGAAAATAAAAATAATAAAAACCGGTATAATAGAATACGGACTTACTAACTTCTTACTCAATCGTTGTAAGAACTCGTTGGTAGAGCGGTGGACTGTAATAGTATATCATTTCAGTAATCCGTTGGTCGCTGGTTCAAATCCGGCCCGGAGTATTTTTTAGTAGAGTATTACTTTTAGCTCATACTACAATAGTATCGAATTTAAATATATTTATATTATCTTATTCTGTAAAATATTTAAACTAAAAAATAAATAATAGTTTAAAAAACTAAAACAACACGCTTTATTAGAAAACCGAACTAGAAAATGAAAAATAAATAATAGTTTTAAAAAAACTAAAACAACACACTTTATTAGAAAACCGAACTAAAAATGAAAAATAATTTTAATTTCCAACACGCTTGGGATAATATTAAAGTGGTCAACAAAAACCTCATCTCCAACACATCTAGAATAAAACTAGAGTTATCAACAAAAAAATAATTTTACCATCAAAAGCGTGGGGTGCTCTTTATCAATTAACATATTTGATAATAAACAGATATTGGTGAAAGTAAAGTCTCTAAAAAGAAAACGTAAAAACTATAAAAAGCACCACACTCTTTGTGATGATAAAATTATTTTTTTTTGTAGATAACTCTAGTTTTATTCTAAATGTGTTGAAGATGATTTTTTTGTTGGCTACTTTAATTTTATCCCAAGCGTGTTGGAAATTAAGATCATTATTTTTTTAGTTCGGTTTTCTAATAAAGCGTGTTTGTTTTAGTTTTTTAAAACTATTATTTATTCTTTTCATGACGTATATACCTGCAATTTATTTAACCTGCTGGAATTGACGGAGGGAGTGCTGATTGTTACACTGATTACCGTGGTTTAAAATACTTTCTAACGCGATAGTACGTTCTATCATACTTACAACAATGGCGACCATGATTGAAAGTTCGATTTCCTAAATGTTTGGGTTGCCAACCTAAATAACAATACCATAATGTTACATATTGCCTCGTGCGGGGAGTAAAACCACTGTATTTTATGTATACTACGCGCAATGTATATACAAATATATACATGGCATGATAAGAAAAATAAATGTCTGAACGGGATTTGAACCCGGACCTCTGGGTTGGTACCCCAGCGTGCTATCAATTACACCACCAGGCAAATCCAATGCACACACTTATTTTTCTTATATATGTATTACATTCTCCATTATTACTAGATGTCGCGAGAACTCGGTCTTCACTGCCACCTAGTAGCTGTCTATAACAAGTAAACAAAATACAGAGAGTATTTTTACTTTATAGCAGTGACGCACTATCGATGTTTATATATATATCCAAAAGATAGTGTTAATATATATTATACGAAACAAATCACTGCATTTTAAATGAACTGAACTTTATTTGAAACAATATAAAACAATAAATTCGTATTTGCCGCCATTTTATGGCTGATTGGTGTCACGGCCTGCTGTAGACTCGACTAAATTATTTTCGGAATTTACCGCATAAACATTGGCCACACTGTTAACGTTAGTCAGTTGTTCATAATGAACGCAAATATTTCCAAAAAATATGTTATTTTAGTATTATTTAGTATTTTGAAAACACCATGGCCCAAAAAATAATGTACAACACACGTTTGTGAAGTGGTTTACAGAATCTCGGAAATTAAAAACCTGCTATTGCTCGGTTTTTAATCATATCCTCGCTTCTGTAAATACTACTTCTCAACCTCGCATTGCAATATACTATGTTTCCGATTCCGGGTCTTTCCACTTTTCAGCGATTGCCCTTTTACCAGCCGGCTGCTGGCCCTTCACATCCACATGTGTCAATCACAGAGGTAGATGATCAACAGCCAGTGTAGGGGTGAGTCCCCCAGCCGTTATAGCTGGTTCCTCAACCTGGAGCCGCTACTTATTGTAGCTACCCAATTGCCTCACGCCTCACGATGCTGGGTGGGCACCGGTCCCATACTGGCCGAAATAACATGAGAAAATGTCTTCCCCCATGGAGACTCGAACCAGCGCAAGTCCCGTAGCTCTGCACCAAGGCTTCCTACCTTAACCGCTCGGCTACGGCGCGGGACTACTATGTTTCAATTTTCTAAATTGTCTATAATGTCTAGTGCATAGGATGAGACTTGTTTTCTAAAATGAAGAGATCTTATAGTGTCTGAAACCTGGATTTCTGACCATTGGTTCCCTATCTTAAGATGATGTAACACTAGCTTCTGTAATATTTTCAACTAAAAGTTAGAGACATTCATATAAAAGTATATCAGAGACGTTCAAGAAGTAATAACGAGTTAAGAAAAAAATAATGAAAACATTGTTAACTTTCATTCCATTTGCATGCCTTCTAGCAAGAACTAGATACAAAAGAATTCATTGTAGAACTGAAATTAGGTTGGCAAGAAACAAAATAAAATTTAAAAAAGTTTTAATTAAACGTTAGCGATTGTGTTGTCATCACGTATAATTTGTTTTGTTAATAGCGCGTGGCTTTTGTTTTCGGTGTCATTTTCTTCTTTTGTTTAGCCGCCATGAAGACAAGACATAAATGAAATTCATTCTTTACTTCACTTTCTATTTTTATATTTTCTTTTAGTCCATGTATAAAAAAATTAATTAAAATAAATTGCATTCCATATCTTCTTGTCTGCGTAGTTGTATTGTCTCATTTGTATGAATGAACTTAATTAATTACATCGATATAAATGCTGTTTGAAATGGCTACCAAGGTGAAAGAATTTAGACATATATTCAATCATGAGCATTATATTATTTAACTAATGAATGGAGAAATAATCATTATCTGTGTATCGTTTAGCATGTGCACAAATGTAGGAAATTCAGAGGAAAAGCACCCTGTAAGCAGGCCAAGAATGAGGTGGAAAAATAGTATATTACGATGCGAGTTTGGGAAGTAGTATTTACAGAAGCGAGAAAATTATTAAAAACCGAGCGATAGCGAAGTTTTTAATTTCGGAGATTCTGTAAAACACTTCACAAACATGCGTTGTACATTATCTTTTGCACGATGATGTTATAAAAATAATAAATAATAGCAAAATATTAACATATTTGTTAGAAATATTTGCGTTCATTATAAAAAAATATTCCACCGCTGTGGTCTCGAGGTAGCTGCCTTGTCACGCAGCGGGCCCGGGTTCGATCGCCGGTCGGGGCAGATTTTCTGGGTGAGGTTTATATCGGGGTTTTTCCTCACCTGTAAGACAAATGTCAGGAAAACTTTAAGGGCCAAACGGTCCCCGAAATCATATGGCCATCATCATCCTTATCATTATCATCATCATCATCATCATCATCATCCTTCACCGGTGTGGAAAGCAACGGGAAGCTACCACACCTACAATTCCCTAGTAAAGCTGCAAGCATAGTATGGAAATGCTATGATTGCAGTGAAGGACCTGCCTTCGGGCAGAATTACTATGGATGGATGGATGGATATAAAAATTACTAACTTTAACAGTCTGGCCAATGTTTACACTGTGAATGCTGAAAATATTTTAGTTCAGACTACAACAGGCCGTGACACAAAACAACCATAAAATGGCTTCAAGTACGAATTTACTGTTTTATATTGTTTCAAATAAAGTTCAGTTCATTTAAAATTCAGTGATTTGTTCGTATAATTAACACTACCTTTTGGATATATACACACACACATTGTACTTAGTATACATAAAGGACAGTGCTTTTACTTTCCGCACTAGGTAGGTAATTTGTAATATCACAGTATAGTTATTTAGTTATAGGTTGACAATCCCGCAATTTAGGAAATAGAACTTTCAATCATGGTCACCATTCCTGTAAATGCGACAGAACACACTATTTCCCCCCCCTCTAGATTGTCTTCCGTGATATTTCTGGTTTTCTCACCTGACATTGGTGGAATTGTAATCCATTTCTTAGGTTGGGGCACCTGGGAGGCGGAGTTACTTTACCCCAATGACATGATGGGTGATAAATGATATGAAGTGCCAGGAGAGTTCTTGACCTAAACTTATCGCAAATTCCAGACCACGGGCAACCACAGTAATAATTCCGTTTAAGGAAAAAAATCCTATGGTCTGACCGCTAATCGAATCCGGGATCTCATGAACTGTAGTCAGAAACGCTAACCACTAGTCCATTAGGCATTTATTAACTTTTTATTTTTAATGCTAAAAATTTTCCCGATTTTTTGGAGTTAATAAATGTATTAATTTCATGTTTTAAAATTATTAATAATAGTTTATTATCATAAGTAATGCCACGAGTGATTTCCAAATTATCGATAAATTCACGACTCACGAAGTGAGGAGTGAATTTATCTAGAGAATTTGGAAATCAAGAGTGGCATTTGTTAGGACTATTTAACGAATAAAATAAAGCTGTTTACTCACAAATCATTATTTAACTACAGTTATTTAAAAATATTTTTATATTTAAAGTAAACGGTGATGTTTGAAAACTAATGAGAAAACGATAGGTAGCCTACGCTTCTACTGCTTCTTTTGTTTATCACTGCAACCAGATCATACTATTTATTGCCAAAGGAACGCAATATTGTAAGAATGCTCTCTAGTGGAGAAAAAATGAAACACATCAATCTGTATATTAATTCATTTTTGATGTCGTATACATTTAAGAAAGTGCAAACAGTGGTTTCTTTTTTTGGTGGTATAATCAATTGCTACAAATGTTGACATGTAAGCACTATTATATACAATCTGGTAGCCGTATTTGTTATAGGCTCAGTCACTGCAAAATAACGGTCAGACCTGTTCAGAATATTAAAAAGGAGGAGCTTTGCTTAATATATGATAATCCTAACGTTGATAATTATTTCGTGAAACACGTCTCTGATTGGTTGTAATACAGAAATCATTGAAACGTGATTGGTCATTGACTCCCATTTGGGGCATGAGTTAAATAGCCAGCGAAATTTCGTACGATAAGGAGAATATCTAGATTTATGAGAAATGAATTTAATTTATAATTCTTCTTTAATTTTGTTATTGCAACTAATTAAGTTTAATATGAATAGGGATAACTCCTAACTCCAAGCGCGACAGGCCTAGAAGGTCCTTGGTCTATAATCCGGCTGCTGGTATCACATCCACATGTGCTAATCACAGAGGTATGCGATCATAGAACCAGTGCATGGGTGATATGTGGTCAGCATGCCGGGTCCCCCAGTTATAGCTGGTCTTCTCAACCTGGTGTCGCTACTTATTGTAGCTACCCAAATGTCTCACGATGCTGGGTGGGCACCGGTCCCATACTGGCAGAAATTCCATGAGAAAATTTCTTCCCCCCGTGGGGACTCAAACCGGCGCAAGTCCTGTAGCTCTGCGCCATGGCTTCTTGCCTTCATCACTCGGGTCGAATAGGGATAAACTTACATATAGACTAATCTTTAAGACAATTTGAGAGAGGTGAATTGCATAGAGAATAATTGAAAAATATTATCTCAGTTTTTTTATGTATGGAGAGCTTATGTTAGCGCGATGAAGCTCCTGGTTCGATGGTGTCGGTGAGTTAAATGTGTATTTATGGAGTAGATATCAATTGAAGAAGGAATAAAAAGGGATAATTTAGATTTTTTGGACATGCAGTGAGAATGCAAGAAGAGAAATGTGAAAAAAAAGTCGATTTCATGCCTTCTCGATTGCAAGATGTGATCGAGTTGGGAGGTTGATGACCAATATATTGGATCGTGTTTTTATTTAATTATTTGAATTTTCTAAACTAGAGACCAGTATACGTGCCTTTAGTTTAGCCATGAAAAAAAAATTGCTGTGTAACATCTTTTTTTCTGTCTACTACCATAATATAAAATAAATAATTGTAAGGTAATGAATCTGGTGTTAATTACTATTACAGTCATAATGGAGATAGCAGGAATTATATTTTCCCTCTCTCAACAAAAAATGAGAAACACTAGGTCAACTTTGAACGCAGAACCTAATGATACTAGTCCACAAAATTGTCACTAATCTATAACACTAACGTACTCCTCCATTATAACTATAGATAACAGATTCCTTCAGTCCGAGATCCAACAACATGTAACATTGCCTTCTTCGAATATCTATAATATAAAAATAAAGTACCTGAGATCTCAGTTTTCCTCAACATTGGGTGTTGGGTGTGGAGTACTTTCGAAGCATATGCTTCATCTTCAGCTTGTGAATTGGTACTGGTTGTTTGTGAGAATTCTGTAGAGCTGGTTGCCGTCACTGGGTGAGTTCTCATTCAACAGGTGAGCGTTTTTTGTTTCTTTTAGTATCTCGATTTCTTCGAGAATGTTGATTTTGAGTTTGTTGTTTTCTCTATGGATGACGGATAATGAAGATGAAGCATATGCTTCGAAAGTATTCCACGCCCCACATCCAATGTTGAGGAAGACTGAGATCTCAGGTACTCTATTTTTATATTATAAATATTATATAGTGACTTCAACGGTGTTTCGTCATGAATTTTATCCGAATAGTAGCGAAAATATTCGAACGAACTTTGTGGCCACTTTCATTTATGCCTGCTTTACACAGCATATATTATTAATAGTTTATGCAAAGTGGTTTTAACAATTTTAACATAAAATATCTATGTTTAACTTTTATCATTTGTATTTTCAATAATGAGATATTAACAGTATTAACTTGGTTCTCTTACTTTTTTTAAATTTTCATCATCCTTTCGTAGAATTTCTACTCCTCCATCATCGGATATTGGAAGTCAGTAGCCTGCGCCGGTCTCCTGGGAAGCAGGAACTCTGAACTGCGTATTATACAGGTACACCATGGCGTACTCTCTGGATCTGTGTTTGCATATGCCAAGTCTCCGCCGAAAACATCACAGAACAACTAAAGAAAATAAACACCCAGACACGAGATATAGTTTTAAAATCTCGCATTCCGCCGCCAAGGTGGAGAATTTTCCAACCACGGTACGGTGACTTGTAATTTTATGACATGATAAACGATAAAATATAATATGCCATTATTTACATATTTTTGTATCTCTTTATTAAAAATTTGTGTTTCCTTTTTACATTTCGCCCATATAAGAATATTTTCAATCTTTTTTGGTAGTTATTAATAGCGGGAAAACACATTTTTTATGTTACATAGATAAATTTAATTCAGATTTTTTTGTATCTTTTCAATTGATTAAAAGTAGTTCTTCAAAATTATTACTATTTGTATTTAAATTACTAAAACATAAGGTGAAAATGAAAGAAAAAAAACTTAAATACGGTATTATGTGAATACGGACCATTGGATGGCCTTAAGATAGCGGCATTCAATCTACGGATTCCATAAGCCATAGTAGTTTGTTATTAGAAGAATTGGCGAAGCGAATATAGATTCGTCCATGTATAAATATTTTCAATCTTTTTGATAGTTATTAATAGTGGAAAAAAAATTTTTCTGTTACAAAAATAAATTTAATTAAGAGTTTTTCTTTTGTATATTTTCAATTGATTAAATATGGCTCTTCGAAATTATCTCTATATGTATTTAAATTACTAAAACATAAGATGAAAAATTAAAGGAAAAAATATATACGATATTAAATGAATTGTTCAGATACCTGCATATAGAATCGATGAATGGCCTCAGGAAATCGGCTTTCAACCTATGGATTCCATAAGCAATTAGTTATTAGAAGAATTGGCGAATGTTCATTTTACGAGTATTTGATATTAAAGTGCTTGTTATTATGCATTGCAGAGACTCTTGATGTCCCAACTCCTTTCAAAAAACGTTAAACTGAAAATATATAAAACTATTATTCTACCAGTTATATTATATGGGTGCGAAACATGGACTCTTACTTTAAGGGAGGAAAGGAGATTACGAGTATTTGAGAATAAAGTTCTTAGGAACATTTTTGGACCAAAGAGAGATGAACAGACAGGTGAATGGAGAAGACTAAATAACAATGAACTACATGGTCTTTATAGGAAGTCAGATATAATAAGAACAATTAAGTCTCGTAGACTGCGATGGGCAGGACATGTTGCACGTATGGGGAATGAAAGACGTGCATGGAAACTTCTTGTAGGAAAGCCAGAAGGAAAACGCCCAGTTGGTAGACGAAGAATGAGGTGGGAGAACAACATTAACTATGATTTGAGGGAAGTAGATTGTACAGGGAATAATTGGAAAGCATTGGCTCAGGATAGGGATGTATGGAGAGCTTTTGTCCTCGCGGCCATGAACCTACGGGTTCGATAGTGCCAGTGAGTAAGTAAGTAAGACTGCAATGGGCAGGACATGTAGCGCGTATGGGGAATGAAAGACGTGCATGGAAGCTTCTTGTAGGAAAGCCAGAGGGAAGACGCCCAGTTAGTAGACTAAGAATGAGGTGGGAGAATAACATTAACTATGACTTGATGGAAGTAGATTATATGGGGGATGATTAGAAAGCATTAACTCAGGATAGGGATGTATGGAGAGCTTATGTCCGCGCGGCCATGAACCAACAGGTTCGATAGTGCCAGTAAGTAAGTAAGTAAGTGCTTAGGGAATTGTTTGCACCAAAGAGAGACGAACAGATATGTGAATGGAGATAAATATGTAACAGTGGGCTACGTGATCTTTATGGAAAATCAGAAGTAAAAATAACTATTAAGTCTCGTAGAATGCGATTGGTAGGACTTACGGAACATGTGGGAATGAAAAAGGGGCATGAAAATTTTGTTTTAGGAAGTTCAAAGGGAAAGCGCCAATTGGTAGCCCACAAAGAATAGAGAGAGTACATTAATCATGATTTAAAGGGTCCGGTGCCATAGCCGAGTGGTCAAGGCAAGAGTTCTTGGCGCAGAGCTACGGGATTTACGCTGGTTCGAGTCTCCGTGTGGGCAGGAATGTTCTCATGGAATTTCGGTCAGTGTGGGACCGTTGCCCACCCAGCTTCGAGAGGAATTTGGGTAGCTACAATTAGTAGGGCCTCCGAGTTGCGAAAACCAGCTATAACGGCTGAGGAACCCGACATGCTGTCCATGTCACTCCAATACTGGCAGAATGAGTGTCTGTCTGTGATTAACATATGCAGCCTAGATGTGAGGCCAGCAGTCGATTGGAGGACCATGGACATTTTAGGCCTGTCGCGCCATTGGGTTTAGTTTTTAGATTTAAGAGAGGCAGATTATTCGGGGAATATTTGTAAAGCATTAAATGAGGATAAGATTGTGTGGAGAGCTCATTTAAATGCGACCATGGACCTCGGGGATCGATAGTGCTAGTGAGTTATATGGAAATTAACATAGTATATAAAACAATGTTGCAACGCTAATTAACGTTTGTTAATATTGATATAAAAGTGAAACATGTCAAGTTAACTGGTTGCGAAGAGTAAGGTGGCTCAGTTAATTAAAGTTGTGTTTTTTTTATTAGTTTAGAACTATAGAGAAGGGTGGGTACCATCTCCGCCCTAGTGATTGAAACAGTAGCATTCCATTATCAACGATACAATCTCTTCACTTGTATCAAACATCACACCTACATTTTCTCACGGTACATCATGTTCGCATTAGCCCAGTTGTCAAGAGAATTCACTACTTGGGGGAAGTCCCTAGATCGATCCTCGCCACCGGCGAATTAGGAGCTCTACTCAGCATTCTATTGTTCTCATCAATTCTCGATAACAATCTTGTATGCTATACGTGCATTCGAGGATTTCATAGTGGATGGATGCTCCTTACAAAGCATAGGATATGGAAATTTCAAACAAAATATTTCAAGTTGATTTTACTGTTAAACTAAATAAAATACAAATATTACGAAACAATTTAAATAGAATTCATGATAATAATACACTAAAATTTGTTTAATCCTGACCGACCGACCAACTTATATTTGGAAGTTGTGTCATTTCACAAATATTTAATCGCCGCCTATGTTCGTCGGGGAAACATCCAGTTTTCTCTGGAAGCGTCCCCGACAATCAAGAAGGTAATCTTTCGTTTATGAACACCTATTTCCGGCTATTATTAGGGATTTCCAACCCTCTTTAGCCCTTTGGATATAGATTATTCGTAGCTGATATTAGATGATTTATCCACTGCCATCGATAACTAGAAATAGGCAAAACACAAATTTATTCTGTTAGTTATTTGAATGTGGCGGACCGCAGTGAAAACGGAATCTTGTACAACTGTTATTATTGGGTATATTGTATAATTAGATACACATTAAAGTGGTTTCTTTTTGTTCGTTTTCTTCTGATTTATTTAAGATATTAAATTAATTAAATCAACTGATGTATCCAAAACGATGCTTTACGAATTTAAGGGTTAAAGCGGAATCGCATGGGACCAATGTTTTTTCCTCATTATACAACATTTCGCATTATAAAAAAATAAAAAAATAACCAATCTTAGGTTATAGAGCACCGAATGTCTTCTAATGACAATGGTACATACGATTTAGCCACCTTTATTCCGTAAATTCAGAACGCTACCTGTGAAAAATACGTACACAATCGGTCTCAGATCTTAAACTAATTTAAGATTTTACAGTGCATTGGTTATTTGTAAGGCAGATTCACAAGCCAAATATTTGTTAAACGAACCTGTATTTCGCAAAACGTTTGTGCAGTGAGGCCGAAAGAAAATTCCAGGTTCAGGTAGAAACTCTAATTCTCCCGGCGGCAGGAATCATCACTTATATCGCTTATTGTTAATTCGCCTAACGGGAATTCAGTGGAATGGAAACTAATTTATTTCTCTATCCTTCCGCCTTATAAACATTTCTTTATTAATTGTGTAGAAATATCCTTCCGTTTCCGCGTTGGACATATTCCGTTTTATACAAAATAAATACACGTAAAATTACTATTATTTTGCCGGGACCAATAAGTTTGTTCACATTGGACAGATTTCCGCATTATTCACGCTCCGCGTTAAACAAGTCTTACTGTATAATTTAATCAAGATTTTTTTACATTTTTATAATACTGGTGTACATATAAAATTAGATATCACGGTTAACTTTAAACTCAAAGTAACTTCTTTTACTCTTCTTCTTCTTCTTCTGTTGCTTCATTCTCTTTTAAGTTTAGCCTTAGTCTCTCATGTCCTTTATTCTTCCATCCTTTAACTCCTGGAGCTATCAAATTTCCCTAAACATCATCCAACCATCTCAATTTCTGTCGCTTCACATTACGTCGACCTTTCGGTTTTGTATTCAAGGTTATTTTTTTAAATACGCTCTAATGACATATTCCAATTATTCCAATCTTCGGGCCTTAATTTCAACTACAATATCAGGTGACTTACTTTGTATTTTCAATTCCATATTATAACTTACTCTCCAGATTATTCACTAAAGACATCTAGGACGAAGAAAGTAGGAAGACCCAGTAAAAGATGAACAGACCAGTTCTAACGTGAGATCGGAACAGACCTTAAGGTCTAATCCTTGATACTGATATTATTCTACATTATCTATTGTCAAATTTGGGTCCATATACCTTCCTCACAATTTTCCTTTCCCATGTCATTTGATATGATTCCATTCCTTTTCTTAGTGTCCAAGCCTCATTTCCATAGAGTATGATTGTTACAATAATCGAATAATCGTTTTGTATTGTATATTCTAATTTTTATCTCTTTAATTACATATCTTCTTGCAGGATGTTATTGAGAGCTCTGATGCAACGATTAGCCCTTCTATTATGGCTTTTCCATCCATCCATAGTAATTCTACCCGAGGGCAGGTCTTTCATGCTATGCTTTGCAGCTTTACTAGGGAATTATAGGTGTGGTAGCTTCCCGTTGCTTTATTATGGCTTTTAATCAGTAATTTTAAACTCAACATTTCAAAAAAAATCTAAAAATTAATTTTATAAAATGTAAGCAGAAGTTTTCTTAATTTATGCTTTTATTAATATGAAAATGATTAAATTTGTTTTGATGGTTGAATTGTTCTGAATATATATAACCGTTTCTTTCGATATTTAATTAATTATTTATAAAGTTAAGGAATTAAAGCGATGTAGCCTTCTCTTCTACTCAAACATTAACAATTTAAATTTATTCTATGTCATTAATAATTTTTTCTCGTTTGTTTATATCTTGTACATATTATATTTAATTCGTTAAATCTAGAGTAAATCAAAAACATTATTAATAATAATTGTATTGTATATATGACATGCAATCGTTTATGTTTGTTGTAATTTAGCTGTAATTATTATTTTTGTATTTTTTAAAACCTGGTTGAGTAGTAGTCAAGGCCTTAAGGCCTTAACTCTGCCAGGTAAAATAGAGCTATCATTATTAAAGCTATTATTATTATTATTATTATTATTATTATTATTATTATTATTATTAGTATTATTATTATTATTATTATTAGTATTATTATTATTATTATTAGTATTATTATTATTAGTATTATTATTATTATTATTATTATTACAATAATGATAAAATAGATAATTAGTGAAGATGTATAATGATTAAAAAAGGTCAATCTACATTAGGATTCACAAAATTTAATGCAGTATAACAAATAACGAACATGGGATAAACTAAAGTTTATTAACATAATTATATACCTTTTCTTGTTCAGGTCACTACTGTCCGGCAGCTACTAATTTTAGGAGGGAGAGAATTATAAGGTCGTGTAGATCGTATTACGAGTATGTAATAATAAAATATATGTGTTGTCCAATTGCAGGTTGTTAAATTAATCTATGTCTTGGTACTTAAATCATGATTGTAGACAAGAGAGGCTAGATAGTTAGGTCTACAATTTAATAGAATTTGAGGAAACAAAACAAGAGAATATATGGTTTGGCGGCTGATTAGTTTGAGCCAGTAAAGTTTTGAAGGACGGGGAAATACTTCTAGACAATACTTTTAAAATTCATTATAAACGACCGTTCAGGTTGTTATGTAAAAGTAAAAATATTAAAATTTGTACCTCAAATAAAAGTCGTTCTCAACAAATCAAAATTCATTAAAATAATGCAGACCTGTTTAAATTAGTTTTAATTTGTTGAGGACGGCTGATATTTCAGGTACAAATTTTAATCTTTCAACTTTTTAAAACCGTATAGGCCCTATCGTATTTCTAAATGCTCATATTCTGACTATTTAACTCATGTCGCAAATGGTAATCAATGACCAATCACGTTTCAATGAATTCTGTTTTACACCAATGACAGTCATGTTTCACCTCGCTCTTTATCGATTTCTCTTTATCAGCTCCTACTTTTGTGATAAAGAAAGCTCCTCCTTTTTTTAATATTCTGAACAGGTTATACCATTATTTTTCTCCAACAAATACATTGAATATAGCAAATAATGAATGGATTCAGTGATTTTACTGAGTTGTTTATTTAAAATATAAATGATTAACCTTTAATGTTGATTATAATAGTTTGATGTGTTTCATTATTTCTCCACTAGAGTGCATTCTTTCAATATTGCGATCCTATTTGGCAATAAATAATATGATCGAGTTGCAGTGAATATACATAACCTCACATTTCTAATTTGTTTTCAAACATCGCCGTTTACATTAACTATATAAATATTTTAAAACACCGGTAACTATATTCAAATAATTAATTTTTAGTAAAGAGCTTAATTTTATTCGTTAAATAGTCCTAACAAATGCCACTCTTGATTTCCAAATTCTCTAGATAAATTCACTCCTCACTTCGTGAGTCGTGAATTTATCGATAATTTGAAAATCACTCGTGGCATTACTTATGACGAATTGTCAGTGCGGTCTATAAGCGGTATGTCAGAATAGTCAAAATGTGATATCAGGCGAGTTTGAACTACAATCCAGCCGCCAAGTCTCCCGCTCTGACGTTGTACGAGGTGTAAAGGGAGACACTCGCCCTCTACTTCCAATAAGGAAATAGTTGAATTGGAATTGGTGGAAGTGGACGTCTGCTACAACCAATCACTGCTCTTGACGCCGCTAGTATGTTTTGAGATTGCTGCGATGTTGTCGGCTGTATTTGTGCTAACCGCGTGGCTTCAGTTGCTCTTTGAGAAATTTCATATTTTTGTTTCATTTTCAATTTCGCGTAATAAAATGAGCAGTTATTTCTAATATTTACATTCTGGATAAATGGTAAGTGCTATGATTTAATATTCCGCGTGGTACATAAAGCGGCCCCTCCCACTGAATATTCATATCGGCAACACTGTCGTGAAAACGTCAGAGCCGGACTCAGTGGCTGGACTATAGGATCTGTTCAGGTTAGTTGAGAAGAAAGTAATTTTGGAAAAAAAAAAAAAAACAGCGAAATTATGCCCGCTATTTCCCACTTTCGAATGGGTTGTTACTAAGGAAGTGGAGGAATTAGGTAACCGATCACGAATTGGCAATTCTATGAGTGTAACTTGCAAATTCAATCTATATTTATTTCATCTTATTATATATGTATATTGCATTGCTCAATGTTAAACATTTAATAATAGCATATATATATGTTATATTGCAGATTTTCCGGATATAAGTATGAATAAGAAAGTTTTCTTATTCATATATATATATATATATATATATATATATATATATATATACACAAACACACACACAAGGACTTTATTAGACTAAAATTAAGATACATACAATGTTATTTACAAATATGGGTCGCACGGGCAGTAAGTCGTACGTGCTGCTGACAGTCCGTTACAATAAGTTGATGTTTGGTAATAATGTACTTAAAATAAAAAAGAAAACAATAATATTACAATTAGATAACAATACAATTACATTATACATTAACTTAGTTAATTCGAATTATTAAGAAGTAATGGTGTTGCAATTTGTTAACATATTTATTTATTTATTTAACATATATATATATATATATATATATATATATATTGTTTATGTGTAAGAATATTAAACGTATTTTTTACTATTTTTATCCAGTACCACCAGCTTGTCTTTTATGACATTTCTGGCTGTCTCCCCTGGCAATGGCGAAACCGAAATGGCATTTGATTAGAACCCTAAGGATTGAGAAGGTGAAGAGGAAGACCTAGGGCAGGGATGAAGCTGAACAGGCAGGGGTTAGTTGGAATGAAATTAAGGCATTGACAAACAACAGAGTGCTTTGGCGAGCTTTTATTAAGGCACTATGCTTCCCAGTGGAGTGACCAGAACTACTGCTACCGTTAGATTGGGGAATCTGGAAGGCGGGATTACGTTACCCGATGATATGTTGGGTGATAAATGATAATGAAGCACCACGAGAGTTCTTAATATAAACTTAACCCATATTCCAGACCATGGTCAATCACAGGAATAACGGGAATCGAACACGGGACCTCAGGAACTTTAGTCAGAATCGCTGACCACTAACCCATGAGGCAGGACAAACTAAAACAAAAGAGTTTAAAAATAGTAAACCCAGTTGAACGTATGCAGAAATGTTTGCTCGTTTATTACACGTATTGTTTAACCTGAAAAGCTACTCTGTAAATGAATATGTGGAATCCATTATTGTTAACAAAATCTACGAGTTCAAAGAACGCTGGATTGAATGACCAGAATATTAAAAACAACTACAATTTAGGTCACATTATAATAGACCGAGAGAATAACGAAGAATAAAGGGTTCGACAAAACAAAAGACTGTACTAAGATATTGCATTGAAGAAGAAGAAGACTGACATTTTAAAGACAAAACATTTGACAGTAGCGGGGCGTTGTCTTGGAAAACAGGATGGTAACTCATAGTTTTGAACTCGTAATATGGCATGCGCGAGATGTTATTCAGATGTTATCTTGCAACCAGCCTGTTTCCACTGTGAACAGGTAGTACTGCTTAAAAGTACATTAGCAGATAATAGGAATCAAGATTTATTGCCAAGGAAAGAAATGGAAATAGTAATTAAGAAGAACAACAAATGTGTTAATAATATCGAAATAAGCTGTTTGTTAAGCTTCTCGTTTTAGTTCTAGCGGTCCGAGCCATATATTTGTAAATTTCTCCACGTCTGTGCTCTCTTATAAACTGGAAACTTGTGGCATTTTAGAAGATGCTCCCGGATTGATATTGAACAAATAATTCCTCGCAAATTCCCTCCAGATATTAAGGGTTTGTATTTATTTAGCGTTGATTAATAATTATAATAAAATGTAGATTCGCATATAGAAATACATTTTATAATGGAAATAGACAGTTAATGACAAATGACGGATTTTTTTAAGAAATGGCTGAATTCAAATAGGCCTAACTAGGAACAATAATTACAAATAGGAATGAGATACACAAAGAAATTAAACATCATCATCCAGGATTAAGCCTGTTGGCTTGTTCCGGTTTCATGAAAGCTAGAATTGTCAAACTTGTTCAGACCATCTACTGTGTGGGCGTCCAACATTTCTCCTTCCATGCGGTTTATAATTTAGTAATAATTTTGGAAATTAAACATATGCTCAATTCTGGAAACGCATGTTATTATGCATTACAGGGACTCTTGTCATCCCAACTCCTTTCAAAAAACATTAAACCGAAAACTTTTATTCTCCTAGTTTATGGATGCCAAAATGGACTCATACTTTAAGGGAGGAAAGGAGATTACGAATATTTGGACCAAAGAGAAATGAACAGACAGATGAACGGAGTAACATGGGCTTTATAGGAAGCGAGATATAGTAAGAACAGTTAAGTGTCATAGGCTGCGATGGTCAGGACATGTGGCACAAATTGGGAATTATAGAGGTGCATGGAAGCTTTTGTAGGAAAAAGCAGAAGGAAAACGCCCAGTTGGTAGACCAAGAATGAGATGGGATTATAATATTAACCATGATTTGAGGAAATTATATTATACAAGGGATGATTGGAAAATATTATCTCTAGATAGGCATGTATGGATAGCTTATATCCGCGCAGCCATGAACCTATGGGTTCATAGAGCTATTGAGTTAGTTACTTAATTGTAGGTTATATTAAATTAGGTATATTTTTATAAATAAAACGTTAAGTTTGAATTTTTGTCATGATTTTTATATTAATAAGGTATCCATCCGCCTTTATAAATTGAAAACTGCCCGGATGTAATGTTTACGTCCTTCTTTAAGTCTAACTATGTTGGATAAAAATATAAATGTTGAGATTCATCAAAGGATGAAAGTTCACAACATAACAAAATGCATCTACTTAGAATGGGATAAATCACTTCCATAGAATGGATCCAAATCGTTTACCAAAGAAAGTATTCTAGTATCAACCTAAAGGACACAGAGACGGAGAAAGATGTAAACAACGCTGGAGAAATCAAGAACATACTGAGATAACAGGAACAGGCTCAACAGAGTCTAAACTAAAAATATTCATCAAAATAATGATGGTAAGGTGTCAATAATTTTTAAATCTCACAGCGTTGGAATACTTCATCCTTTATTCCATCAGTATTGGAGATGTTTTCTTCTTCCTCTGTTATTACATCATGCCACGTTTTTGGTAGCCCTACTTTAAGGTTATCATTGTGGTCTCGAAAGCTTGATCAATGGCGCGTCTTATCCGAACTGGGCGTATTTTATTAAGGGAAGTGAAAATATATTTTTATTTGTTTACGTATTTAATTTGTATATAGAGCATGATATCTAAGTATGTGATTGACAGGTTATAGGTTTTTGGCTGCTGAACATTATTTTTTTTATAAATTATTTTTCACTGAGAATAATTAATATTATAATTACAAAGAAATAAACGTTATCTCAGTCAAAACATAAATTTATTGTGTCGACGTTTTTCAATCTCCTGTTGTGAGATCATTTTCAAGACATGGTTGTTTATAAATTTATTGTACATGGTTACCATCACCAAGACATTTTTTTTAATATATGTATACAAATTTAAATGTATAAATTTAAAATTTGTATACATATATTCAAAAAAAAAATTGTCTTGTTGATGGTAACTATTATTTTTTTTATCCGATTCAATGGACTTACGATTGAATGTTGACATAATGATAATTCCTGTATCATATATTATAGTGAGACATACGTTTTGAACGTTGAAAGCAAGAGACGGACAGTGAGGTTTATAACTGCCAATCATGTACTTAAATATCACATACTGTATCTATCTATCTATCTATTTATCTTATCTATAATGAGGTAGGTGGACTGAAGATAAATTATATTAAAACAGAATATGTGGTAATCGGAGGAAATTCAGAAGACCTACAAATAAATAATATGATAATTAAATGTGTTGAAGAATTTAAATATCTTGGATCTATAATAGATAAATCTGGTACTTGTGAAAAAGATATTATTAACAGAGTAAATTGTGCAAGGAAGGCGATTAGATCCCTGAATGGTCTTTTATGGAATAGAAATTTGACCAGAAAAACAAAAAAAGAGATTATACAAACAATAATAGAAAGTATACTTACATATGGATCAGAAAGCTGGACAATAAATGAAAGGATGCAGAAAAGAATCTTGGCGACAGAAATGGATGGATTATGGAGAAGTATGAGAATATCCAGGCTACAACATATTCGAAATACATATATCAGACAAGAAATGGATGCACAAGAAACTGTTATCGATAGGATAACAAAGAGAGCTCTACAGTGGTATGGACATGTACAACGGATGTCGGAAGACCAGTGGCCTAAACAGGTGTTGGATTGGATGGTACTCGGCAGAAGGAAGAGGGAGAGAAGTAGAAAAGCATGGTATGAGGGAATATATGATGCCATGATGAAGAGGAGTGTGGAAGATGGTAAATGGGAAGATAGGAGTCTCTAGAAAGCAGGAGTCAAGGGCAAACTGCTGTAAAGTGGAAATCCTGTATTAATAATTAAAATGACGTAGTCCATTGTTGAGCCATAGCCTCTCCTTTGTAAGGATTTGCTTGGCCAAATTAATTTTTAGTTACTTTATTTGCTAATGGATGTCATGAGGTCAACACACCGGCCCAATGAGACACCTAACAGGCGTATTTTATTTGCTCATAGATGTCATGGATGACATGCGGTCAACACACCGACCCAATGAGACATCTAACAGGCAACTAAGATATTACTAGGACGTTGATGTCCGTAAATTTTTGCTTAGAGGCCTCTTTATTCAGGCTTAAAATATTTTACAAGCCTGAAAACCTTCAGACTCGGGATCCCTTAGGATTAGAGTCCCTCCTGGAGGACTTGCTCCTTAGATTTTTCCGTCCTAAAAAAATCCAACGATCCCGGCCGGGTTTGAACTCGCGACCCTCGGAACTAGAGGCAAGGAGCATAGCTCCTAGTCCACTGTAACTATAAATTGTTTTATTAAAATATTTTATTGCGTTTCAGATGGGAAATTGGAATTGTCAATATGAAATTCTGATACCGTATTAGCTTCTAAACAAAATATAAAATTAAATTAATACCGTCGGTCTTAGCGAACCAGTGGTTAATATCCTCGATCCTGGTTCTGAGGT
>JASPKZ010009385.1:1007500-1047500 GCA_030220185.1 Diploptera punctata
TTACAGTTTACTACTCATTCTACTGCTACTACTACTACTACTACTACTACTGCCACTACTACTATAATTACTCCTACTGCTACTACTACAACTATACTACTACAATTACTTCTACTGCTACTACAACTACTACTACTACTATTAATAATAATAATTCTACTACTACTTCTTCTACTACTTATTCTTCTACTACTACTACTACTATTAATAATAATAATAATAATATTACCTCTACTACTACTTCTTTTACTACTTCTACTTCTACTAATACTTCTTCTACTAATAATACTTCTACTACTACTACTACTAACTACTACTACTACTACTACTACTACTACTACTACTACTACTACTACTACTACTACTATTACTAGTTCTAATACTATTACCAGTTCTAATACTATTACCAGTTCTACTACTCATTCTACTACTAATATTATTACTACTACTATAATTACTTCTACTGCTACAACTACTACTTCTACCACTACTACTACTACTACTACTACTACTACTATTAATACTAATACTTCTATTAATACTTCTACTACTAATACTTCTACTACCACGATTACTACTTCTACTACTACTATTTACAGTTCTACTACTCATTCTACTACTACTACTGCCACTACTACTATAATTACTCCTACTGCTACTACTACAACTAATACTACTAAAATTACTTCTACTGCTACTACAACTACTACTACTACTATTAATAATAATAATAATTCTACTACTATTTCTTCTACTACTTATTCTTCTACTACTACCACTACTAGTATTACTACTTCTACTACTACTATTACTAGTTCTACTACTCATTCTACTACTACTACTGCCACTACTACTATAATTACTCCTACTGCTACTACTACAACTAATACTACTACAATTACTTCTACTGCTACTACAACAACTACTACTACTACTATTAATAATAATAATTCTACTACTATTTCTTCTACTACTTATTCTTCTACTACTACTACTAGTATTACTACTTCTACTACTACTATTACTAGTTCTACTACTCATTCTACTACTACTACTGCCACTACTACTATAATTACTCCTACTGCTACTACTACAACTAATACTACTACAATTACTTCTACTGCTACTACAACTACTACTACTACTATTAATAATAATAATTCTACTACTATTTCTTCTACTACTTATTCTTCTACTACTACTACTTCTAGTATTACTACTTCTACTACTATTACTAGTTCTACTACTCATTCTACTACTACTACTACTGCCACTACTACTATAATTACTCCTACTGCTACTACTACAACTAATACTACTACAACTACTTCTACTACAATTACTTCACTGCTACTACAACTACTACTACTACTACTATTAATAATAATAATTCTACTACTACTTCTTCTACTACTTATTCTTCTACTACTACTACTACAACTAATAATAATAATAATAATAATACCTCTACTACTACTTCTTTTACTACTTCTACTTCTACTAATACTTCTTCTACTAATAATACTTCTACTACTACTACTAGTTCTAATACTATTACCAGTTCTAATACTATTACCAGTTCTACTACTCATTCTACTACTAATATTATTACTACTACTATAATTACTTCTACTGCTACAACTACTACTTCTACCACTACTACTACTACTACTACTACTACTACTACTATTAATAATACTTCTATTAATACTTCTACTACTAATACTTCTACTACCACGATTACTACTTCTACTACTACTACTATTTACAGTTTTACTACTCATTCTACTACTACTACTACTGCCACTACTACTATAATTACTCCTACTACTACTACTACAACTAATACTACTAAAATTACTTCTACTGCTACTACAACTACTACTACTATTAATAATAATATTCTACTACTATTTCTTCTACTACTTATTCTTCTACTACTACTACTACTACTAGTATTACTACTCTACTACTACTATTACTAGTTCTACTACTCATCTACTAACTACTACTACTACTACTACTACTACTAATTATAACTACTCTACTACTCTACTACTACTATAATACTTCTACTACTACTTCTTCTGCTACTAATACTTCTACTACTATTACTACTTCTACCACTATTGTTACTACTTCTACTACTACTTTTACCAGTTTTTCTACTACTCATTCTACAACTACTACTACTAATATTACTACTACTACTACCACTACTACTACCACTACTACTACTACTACTACTACAATTACTTCTACTATTACTTCTTCTACTACTAATACCTCTACTACTAATACCTCTACTACTAATACTTCTTTTACTACTAATACTTCTACAATTGTTACTTGTACAACTACCTGTACTATAATCTACAATGGTGTAACAGACCAGTGTTAGGACTTAGCCTTTCCTTTGTTAGAAGTTTCGAGATCAAGTTAATTAGTAACTAATCTTTCAGTTTATGGATTTAGGAGATGGTGGACAGAGAAAATAATTATTATTGTTGTCATTAGGTAGTATATCCTGTTTAAATTCGAGTACGATGAATATATGTGTTAAATTTGAAGGACCGCTTTGGAACAGTTTGCTTGTAGATTTTGCACGACACTTGAAACTTAATTTCCGGCTTCAACACCACTTTCCTCACCAGTTTCCTTAACAAACTAGAAATTACACCACACAAACAGTAAACGGCTTATTTTGGAATTCCAAACTATTCTCTTGACATCTTATTATATTCCAGATTATTATTATTATTATTATTATTATTATTATTATTATTATTATTATTATTATTATTATTATTATTCAGGGAGAGAGAAAATTAGAAATGAAGTTATAAAAGAGAACATGAATGTACAAAACTCAATTTTAGAATTTATCCAAGAAAAACAACTAAAATGGTACGGGCATATTAGGTGAATGGAGGATCAAAGATTATCGAAGAAAATAATGGAATGGACACCATGAGGAACGAGAAGGAAAGGACGACCAAATCTCACGTTGATCCAAGCGATTAGATAAACTTTGTAGGACTGAGAAATAGAGGAAGAAATGTGTTATAATAGAGACGAATGGGGGAAAATTATAAAGCGAAATTGAAGACAAATCATTGGTGCCGGAAAAATGTATAACATTGTAAAAACCGGAAATATATTATTATTATTATTATTATTATTATTATTATTATTATTATTATTATTATTATTATTATTATTAGCTAATACTCGGCGTGCGCTGCTACATACTCATAAATAAATGCTAATATGTTTTTACCACCAGCCGTGCACTGTTCGGGAATCTGCTTATCATATTCTTGGCATCAATGAAAGACATAAATGGTTTTTGTGAGTTATCCGTAGAAGATAAACATACGCTGTCGCGGACTTTTTGTATGAGTGTTTTGAGGTGTTCAATTCTGTGTACATTAGTTTGGTGTATTTGTTATGGTTTAGGCAGCGTAAGCCATTTAAGCGTCAAAATAGGGACTTTATTTCACGTTTTCTACTACAAAGGGTGGTTTTTAGGGGTGAAGGGGTTGAATATCACAACTCTCTTATAGCCTATGTTCATCCCGGGAATCTCCTGAACATTTTGCAAAAACCCCATCAAAATCGGACCAACAAATATACAAACAAGCAAACAAACATTGATTTTTATATATAAGATTATTATTATTATTATTATTATTATTATTATTATTATTATTATTATTATTATATTACCAACATTAACTCATTGTAACGGACTGCCAACAGCACGTACGGCTTACTGCCCGTGCGACCCATATTTGTAAATAACATTATACGGTATGTATCTTACTTTTAGTCTAATAAAGTCCTTATATTTCTACTGATATTGTTATTACACAGTAAAGAATTATTTTCCGACACGATTCCTTATAAAACGAAGCGTAAGTTATAACCATAGAAGTGTAATAGAAAATCTCAATTACATTTTAATTAATAATAATATAAGAATGGACATGTTACTTCTATTCTGTGTTAATTACATAAGTACGGTTTTATCGATATATTACACGAGTTTGTTATGTCGATATTTTCTTGGAATAATAGGATTGTTCTATAATTTCACAGTATAACTTTGAACAACAGAGGCATGTAATTGAAAATTTAGCTGTATCTTTCTGCTATAATGGTATTTTCATATTACTGAGCACGTATGCGCATTCTATCAGGATTTCGTTAGTGGTTTGCGTGTAAGAATGAAATGCTAATACCAGGTAGTTAGAAGTGGATCTTCATTTTGCAAGCGTGTAATTTGTAGCAATTGGATAGTTGATACCTAATCATCAGCTTGTATTGAAAATGGTTAAATGCCTTTTAATTTGATTTCAGAAATGCTGTTTAAAACATAAAAAAAAATCCTTTAAAGTGGGATGAATGGGCGTGAAGAAAGATTCCCGTGAAGAGAGAAATTAAAAGCTATGATTAGAGAATTCAGAATATACAGGATGTTAAAATTTACAAGCAGTAGAAAACTGTAAATTGCGTTTCGAGGTAGGGAATCCACATCGTAGACCATTCACTAATTTAAGACATTTGTTGATCTGTTTTGGTCTCAATAGAAGTACCATCCAAAAATATTTTGAGTGGATGAAAATGCACGAATTTATTTATTTATTTTACCTGATGGAGTTAAGACCGTAAGGTCTTCTCTTCCACTTCACCAGGGTTACCAGGGTTAAATTATACATAGGCTTACAATAAGAATTATGGTAAATGATACATAGTAGATAATTATAAACTATACAATATAAAGTTGACAAGGGAAAGAAAGAAAATAGTAATCATAATAATAATAATAATAATAATAATAATCCATCCATAGTAATTCTGCCCGAGGGCAGGTCCTTCATTGCAATCATAGAATTTCCATGCTATGCTTGCAGCTTTACTAGAGAATTGTAGATGTGGTAGCTTCCCGTTGCTTTCCACACCGGTGAAGGATGATGATGGCCATATGATTTCGGGGACCGTTTGGGCCTTAAAATTTTCCTGACATTTGTCTTACAGGTGAGGAAAAACCCCGATAAAAACCTCACCCAGAAAAACTGCCCCGACTGGGGATCGAACCCGGGCCCGCTGCGTGACAAAGCAGCACGCTACCTCGAGACCACAGCGGTGGACATAATAATAATAATAATAATAATAATAATAATAATAATAATAATAATAACAAAAATAATATATAATTGCACATAGGCCTAATTAGATTAAGTAAATGGCTTGGTAAAGAAAGTTTAAAATATGAAAGAATAATGAAAGTATACATGGAACACGGTTATATATTATATTGTCTAAGGAAATATGAAGTGAGTTTGGGAACAAACTATCGAAAAATACACATTTCAGGCGCCACGAGATCTTGAATTTATGGGAGACGGTTATAAAAGCTATAGACAGCTGGCAAAGATGCCAAAAAAATCGTTTTCACATCATACTTGAGGGAATGGTTGGGTTAGATTAGTTAGAATTTTCAATTAACTATGCTAATTAACAACTCAAGCAATTAGCGTCGCGATTCAAACATAGGCGTAAAAGGACAACACATTTTGCTTATAGGTCTGTTATTTTAGACTTGAGATTCTGAATCTAAAAGTCGGAACTCATGAGTTTACTTCACTTCCAAAGGAAGTCATGTTTACACATCAGACTTTAAGGTGATGGTGGGTCAGTTCGTTAGAATTTTCAACAACTTAGTTCATTAGTGTCTCAATTCAGATCTTTGCTTGGAGTTTATCTGATTTCAGATTTGAGATTATTATAGATCCCGTAAATCTGTGTCACCGGACCTATGGATTTATTTCTCTACCGAATAAAGCCAAGTTCGGGATATTTACATCATTAAAAATCTATCCATTCCGACCGGCATTGAATCTACGAACTCGAGGAGATGGTGTTGGTACATATGACAAACGTCAATATGCCAAACGTCAATATGCCTGTGTTAACTTTGTGGAGATTACTGGGGGAATAAGGAATAACATATTCTATGCTACGTTTAGAGTTAGACTGGCAATATATCTCTTGTGTCTGCGATCTCAACAATTTTTTTATTGTTTTCACGAAAACTTTAAAAACCTAATATACACGGCAATGTTTCTATTGTAAGCTACTTATAAACTTCTTGTAGGAAAACCAGAGAGAAAACGCCCAGTATACACGCCGAGAATGATGTGGGAGAATGACATTAACCATGATTTGAGAGAGTGAATTATCCCTTTAATTGGAAAAACTTCTTCTTCTTCTTCTTCTTCTTCGTCAGGCTCTACGACTTCCAGTGGAATGTCTTGGCCTTCTCAACCAGTTTACGCCACTTCTTCCTATCTTGTGCAGTGGATTTCAAATCAAAAATCCCCATCTCTCTCAAATCTTCAATTACGTCATCTTCCCATCGATCCTTGGGTCTTCCCCTTGGTCTTGTTCCTTGTGGCTTCCAATTCAAAATATCATTCGGCAATCTTCCCTTTGGCATTCTTAGTGTATGTCCAAACCATTGTAATCTTTTGGATTTGATGAAACTAACTATATTTTCTTTATTATTCTTGAGGTATAATTCGTCATTCCTTCTCAACCTCCAATTTCCATTTTCCTTTACTGGACCTAGCACTCTTCTAAATATTTTCCTCTCAAACGTTAATAGTCTTAGTTTATCTGCTTCTTTTAGTACCCAGGTTTCAGCTCCATAACATATGATTGGTCTTATTATTGCTAAAATACTAATTTCTCGTGCCAGTTATTTAAATTGTGGCGAACCGCACTGAAAACAAAATTACGCATTACTGTTATTATTAGGTTTATTGTGTAATTCGACACGCATTTAAGTTATTACTACTCGTTCGTTCTCTTCTGTTTCATTAATGATACATACATAAATACATAGTGTTCTGCCCAAGAGCAGGTCTTTCACTGCAAACTCAGCATTCTCCACTCTTTCCTTAACCCAGCTTTCCTTTTCGTATCCGCATACAAACCATTTATTTTAATAATGTTTATCATCTGATGTTTTTTTTTCTGCCTCTAACTTTGATTCCGTTGACCATTCCTTCTAGAGCATCCGCCAGCAGGCAGTTTCTTCTTAGCCAGTGGCCAGTCTAATTTCTTTCCTATTCTTTAAGAGTTCCAGCATGGTTCTTCCTTCATCCACTGTGTCTAGCAACATCTTTATTTTTTATTTTCTCGTTCCATTTTATACGTAGGGACGCGCCGTAGCGTATTGGTTAAGGCACTGCGCTACAAGCCGGAAGGTCGAGGGTTCGAGTCCCGTGGGGGTCAGGATTCTTAATTTGACCCAAACCTTCTGGAGGCACTATGCTCCTGGGGTCGACTCAGCCTCTAACGGAAATGAGTACCAGACGCTTGTTCGGGGGGTAAAGACTTCCGTCACGCAGGGCTGACAACCCGGCTGACATAAAGTGCCGATTGTCTAGAAAAAGTGGGAGCCTTAACCTCCTACTATCCCAAGGGTCTCCTGAGGCCTATAGTGGGATCACTTTACTTTACATTTTATACGTTCCACCCTTCTCCATATCCACATCTCAAAAGCTTCCAGTCGCTTTTCCTCATTCCGTCGTAATGTCTAAGTCTCTGCACCATACAATGCTACACTCACTCTATGCACTTCACTAGCCTCTTCCATAATTCTTTTGCCACAGGTTCGCAGAAAATGCATCTCTTTTGGCTAAAATCTTGTTTTGCTATTGCTATCCTCTCCTTTACTTCTTGACCACAGTTCATGTTACTACTGATAGTACAACCCAAGAATAAGACGAATCAATTGAGGTATCATATAGGATACATTGCCAATTAAAGGGTTATACAAGGAATTATTGGAAAAAATTAGCTCAAACTAAAGACGGGTGGAGGTGCCATGGACCTCCTATTTCGATAGTGCAAGTAAATTAGTTTTAGTTAAAATGTTTGAAATCATAATTTGAAATTACATTTTCAACTGAGTGGGGATGTCAAAATAGCTTCACAGAAACTTTATAGTAACTAGTTTACTTGCTGAATGACTGACTACTTATTTACTTCAAGATTGACTGGTGGAGTGATTAAGAGTGAGTTGCTTTCAACAAGTTTGTTGAATGTTGAATAAAGTTTTGGTTATGTGGTGAGACGAAACGTCACAACTATTAATTAAAGTGACATCACTTTGTGTGGTGCCACAGGAGTACAATGAACTTGATGCAATTTGTCTCATGGGATACGAGTGCAGGACTCCAGTAACAAGAGCTAATTCTCATTATTCTGTGGATGAGAACAACTCTCAAGTCTTGCGAACTTCACTGAGTGATTACTAACAAAGTCTGCCAAGACTTTCTCATTGATTCTGTCTACTTTGGTAACGTTTCAGTTAGTTTAAGCGAGTTTGCCTGCGCAAAGGAAGCTTTGAAAATACATTCAACCATCATAAGGTTTTTAGTCCTTATTTTATATCGTAATTTAATGTCAGATAAGGAAATATATATGAATATTTTAATGTATGCAGACGATCTGGTAATTATACAGAAGTCAGAGGATGATTTACAAAGAGCCATTTACATGTTGAATCAATTAGGACTCTATTATAATCTCAAAGTCTCAACTTCAAAAACTAAAATTATGGCTTTTCAGGGCAAAGTGCCAGTCAGAGCAAAAATAGTGATCAATAATGAAATAATATAACAGATAGCACACTTTAACTAATCTTGGTTCAGATATAACATATAGCTATTATTGGAATATAAATACTAAATTAAACCGTTATCAAATGATGTATGGCACCATAAGAAGAACCCTCCGAAAGACTCGAAGAGAAACTCTGCTCAGGTTTTATAAAATTATGGCTGTTCCTGTTCTTTTATATGGATCTGAATCTTGGGTACTTACAAAAAAAGATATCTCACACATGAAATTTTTAAGATCTGTAAAAGGATGTACAAGCATGGATAGGATTACACAATGAATCAATAAGAAATGAACTGGAGATATTTTCAATAGTTGATAAACTAGAAGAGCACAAATACGAATGGAAAGAACATTTAGACAGAATGGACAATACAAGATTACCCAAAAAGATCTACACCTACAAACCACATGGGAAAAGATCTTTGGGACGGCCAAGGAAACGATGGACTTGAAACCAGAACAGGTCGCATTGACCTAATCCTGGAAAGGAAGAAGAAGAATTTAATGTCAGCTAAGGTGGACTAGTAGTTATGTTCCTTGTCTCTGGTTCTGAGGGTCGCGGGTTCAAACGCGGCCGGGGTCGATGTATTTCTTAGGATGGATAACACCAAGCAGCAGGATCTCCGGGAAGACTTCAAGCCGTGGATCCCATGTCTGGAGATTTTCAGACTCGTAAAATATCCTTAAGCTTTAATAAAGAGGCCTCTAAGCAAAATTTACCGACTTCTTTCATCCTAGTAGTACCTTAGTTGACTGCTAGATGTCTCATTGGATCGGTAATTTAACCATTTATGACATATTTTGGAAAATAGGCGTCATAACATTAACTTGGTCTAATAACTTCTACAAAGGGGAGGCTAAGGCCCAATAATGAGCTTTTACGCCATTATAGATAGATAGATCGTAATTTAATATTATCAAAATACTTCTGTCAGACCTGAATAGTAGTTTTTATGCTCTCCTCTGTTTCCGGGGTCAGCGATTCCAAACCTATCTGAGATCGATACGTTTTTAAGGGCCTAAACATCCTGTGTATCGTTACCTTCGGATAGGAAATAAATCTGTGGGTTCCATGTTCTAAAATCGCGGGACATAAATGAGAGTTTATATGTAAAAATGAAACTTTGAATATAGATTCAACCAACATAAGGTTTTTTGTACTTATTTTTTGAGAACCGAAATATATTGTAATGTAGAGGGAGGAGGAAAGATTACGAGTAGTTGAGAATAAAGTTCTTAGGAAAATTTTTGAACTCAAAGACAGATGAACATACGAATGGAAAAAAACTATAATCAGTGAGCTACATGATCTTTATAGGAAAAAATATATAAGAACAGTTAAGTCTCCTAGACTAGTAGTCTGGGTGGAAATGCCCTGCGGCTAGCCAAATTAATGACAAGCGGTGAGCAATTCCTTTTGGTTCTCCAGGATGTCCTAGAAAGGAGAACCCCGGGTTCCTGCTTAAGCATTAGCCCCGGTGTGATTTAGAGATGATTAAGTACCGGTATGATAATAAATAATAACGAATAACCAGCATTCTAACCTGCATGGTAGCGGCGATGTGCTCCGACTTGTGTATAGTTTCGTGATTTTTGAATATGGCGCTTGTGGCCGTCAGCCAATCAGAGGCTGGTGATTTTTTAAAGTGTGATTTTTTGTATTAATTTGTTAGGATATCGTGATCGAATGATATCTAAGGTGTTCGTAATGATTGTTTTAAGCTAACGCTGAGATATTGTTAGTTTAGTTTAATTTAAAATTATTATTATCGCGAATTATGTGTTAGCCATTCGCGTGGCTGTCTGGGGATGCCACGCCCCTTTTTTGAAAATGTGTTATTTTGTTCCATTCGAAATATATAATTATATTATTTCTTTTCTGTGATATATTATGTGGTACTTGAATGCGTTTGATTTATTTACAATTAAGTTTGATTATTTAAATTGGAAATAAATCAAACGCATTCAAGTACCACATAATATATCACAGAAAAGAAATAATATAATTATATATTTCGAATGGAACAAAATAACACATTTTCAAAAAAGGGGCGTGGCATCCCCAGACAGCCACGCGAATGGCTAACACATAATTCGCGATAATTCTAGACTGCGATGAGCAGGATATATGACAAGAATGGGGAATGAAAGAGTTGCATGGATTCTTCTTGTAGGCAAACCAGAAGGAAACACCCAGTTGGTGACCAAGAATGAGGTGGGAGAATGAAATTAACTAGGATTTGAGGAAAATAGATCATACAGGGGATAATTGTAATACAATAGCTAAGGATAGGCTTGTATGGAGAGCTCATGTCCGCGCAGCCATAAACCTACGGGTTCGATAATGCAGGTGAGTTATAAGTTATAGGCCTAAAATTATATTAGTATCTGAGAAAACAGTCATCCTCAACATTAAAATCTTCTTCTTCTTATTCTTCTTCCTTTCCAGGATTAGATCAATGCGACCTGTTCCGGTCTCAAGTCCATCGTTTCCTTGGCCGTCCCAAAGATATTTTTCCATGTGGTTTGTAGGTGTTGATCTTTTTGGGTAATCTTGCATTGACCATTCTATCTAAATGTTCTTTCCATTGGTATTTGTACTCTTCTAGTTTATCGACTATTGAAAATATCTCCAGTTAATTTCTTATTGATTCATTGTGTGTACATCCTTTTACGGATCTTAGAAATTTCATTTCATTGGCTTGAATCTGTGAAATATCTTCTTTGTAAGTACCCAAGATTCAGATCCATATAAAAGAACAGGAGCAGCTATAATTTTATAAAACCTGAGCTGAGTTAAATCTATTATAATTAAACAATTTTAATTTGCCAGTTAGTTGTAATGAAATATTATCATAATACTGCTGTCAGACCTGGCAGATTTGGATTTAACATGCTCTCACGGTCGCCATCGGTCTGAGGTCGATGATTTTAAGAGCCCGAACATACTGAGTAAGGTTTCCTTAGGATAGAAAATAAAGCCGTGGGCCCGCGGGAGTTTCCGGGTTCAGACTTTATACAGGCTAACTGGATTTTTTCCCTGGTTTCCTTCAGTCGTCATTGCAAATGGTGGATTGGAATCTCGTTGTTAAGAACCATTTCATTATAATCATTTTTAATTGTGTCATAAAAATATGTTTTGCATGAGAGAGAGTTCTGTCATATTTACAGGAATGGCTACCACGAATGAAAGTTTATTTTCCTAAATTTCGGGGATGCTATCCTATAAATAACTATATTGTAATATTACAAATTACCAACCTAGGGCGGGAAGTAAAACCACTGCCCTTTATGTATACTACGTACAAAGTATATACAAAAATACATCCAAAATATAGTGTTAATATACATTATACGAAACAAATCACTGCATTTTAAATGAACTGAACTTTATTTGAAACAATAAATTCGTACTTGCCGCCATTTTATACCTCATTAGTCTCAACTAAATTATTTTCGGCATTTACCGTAAATACATTGGCCAGACAGCTAACGTCAGTCAGTTGTTTATAATGGACGCAAATATTTCCAACAAATATGTTATTTTACTATTATTTATTATTTTGAAAACACCATCGTGCAAAAAATAATGTACAACACACGTTTGTGAAGTGTTTTACAGAATCTCGGGAAATTAAAAACCTGGTTATTGCTCGATTTTTAATTACCTCACTTCTGTTAAAACCGCTTCCCAAAACCTCACATTGTAATATACTATAATCAGTTTATTTGTTCAGAAAAAAAAAGATGAAACGCACAAAATAATGACGCAGTGTACTGATACATATAATGGCCCTAAGCGCTATATGAATTAGATAATAAATATTCTAAAACTAATTAAATAAAAACATGAGAAATACACGGGTGGTTAACTTTGTTATAATTTGGACAGATTTAGGCCGCCGGTATAAAATAGTGGCAAATAATTTTCATTGATTCTTCAAGAGGAGATGTGGGTTAATGGTAAAACGTTTGAAGACCTCGTGGCAAGTTGTATATTTTATTTGAAAAATACAGTCCGCTTGCACTTGATAAGCTAAACAAAATTACAAAATTGCTGCTCCTCGCACTGACTATAAAACAGCCGACATTGTCAGTTCCTTTGTATGCATTTCGCGTTCAGATCTTTATCAGTTGAAAGATGATACTTAATTATTTTCAGGGCAGCAGGTCCTTTAGGGTTTACGTTAATAAGAATCAGAGCGCCTGCTTAATAGTTTAAAAACAAGAAGTAATCAATCAAGGGCGTGAATCGATTTCAAGGTATCGATTGTGGAATGTGAAAACACAGCGTGTGCTTTCAGAACGATTATTGACCTCTCCTTTCTTTCTTCTCATCTCCTTCAAAACTACATGTGGGGTTAATGAGAGGATCGTCATCATCTTCACTTCAAGGTTTAGGCGATTCGCCTGTTCCGAATTCACAATTAATCCTTCCATCTCTTCCTAGGTCTTCCTACTTCTATTAATCCCTTTGGTTTATAACGATATTAAAGTTTTAATAATTGAATAACAGTACCTGATATCTCAGTCGCCCTCGATAATTTGCAGTGTTGTTTTATAGGAGGCCTTTCGATAACTTATGTATCATTTTCTGCTTTCATTTTGGTACTGATTGTTGCTGGTAATTATTTTGTACAGAGGGTTTATGCTGGGTATGTTCTCGTTCAGCAGGTGTTCATTTGTGTTTTCCTTGATGATTTCACGAAGAATTAGAAATCATCAAGAAACCACAAATAAACACCTGCTGAACGAGAACATACCCAGCATAAACCCTCTGTACAAAATAATTACCAACAACAGTCAGTACCAAAATGAAAGCAGAAGATGATACATAAGTTATCGAAAGGCCTCCTATAAAACAACACTGCAAATTATTGAGGACGACAGAGATATCAGGTACTGTTATACAATTATTAAAACTTTAACACAGTAACCTCAACGGAGTTTCATAATGTATTTAAAAAAATTGATTATAATGATATGCCATCTTGAGCAATCTTGTTTCTTCCATTCTCTGAACATGCTTTTCCCAACCGACGCGGCGTTGTTGAATTCTGCCATTTATTGAATAAATATTATTTCTAATTCACTTCTTATTTCTTCATTCCTTATGTGGTCCAATTTTGTGCATCCTTTTGAGAGGATTGTTTCAGTTATTTATCCAGACATGGCGGGTAAACTGCTTTTAACACTGCGACCTGAAAGATATATTGCGCTATCCCAGAATTATAATGATGAGTGGAATGAAAGTCTTCCCTGCAGTGTTTTGTAACTTGCAGATCGTCTTCCAGATCCGACACACCAGTTTCCATTTCCATGACCCATGGCCCAATGGGCCCCTGACCGCGGGTAGGGACTACAATCTTCCGTTGGCCTTCTTCTCTGTTTTACACGTACATTATCTTGACCTGTATCTGTCCATCTATCTATGTAACATAATCTTTGAACACGATTTTCATCCACTTAAAAATATTGTATCTACTTGAAACTTTGTATACTTATAAAGGACCAATGACAATACAATAATTTCATTTTTTTTGTTCTGAAATCCTGCCCAGAATCATCAGAACATAAAAATAAATACCGGTATAATAGGTTGCGGACTTATCGACTTTTTAGTCAATCGTTGTAAGAGCTCAGTTGGTAGAGCGGTGGACTGTAATCGTGTATAATTTCAGTAATCCATAGGTCGCTGGTTCAAATGCGGGCATCTTCAGTACTTATTATATTAATAATAATATTAATATACAGTAATAATTATACCACAATAATAATTATTATTTTATATTTTTATATTTATTTATTAATTTTGACATAGATAAGGCCATAAGACTCTTTTCCACTCAGACACTAGAAAAATAATATATGTACAAAATGCAATCTGCCAGTAACAGAATTAGCTTAAATTTCAAAATAGAAGACTAGTTGTCTCATTGAGGTGATGTGCTAACCGCATGTCATTCGTTGATATCTGTAGGTAAATATGAGTAACTAAATTCGCTTCATGAATAAATTCCAGCCAGGGAACACACGTGTCCCCAAGCGAGACGTATTGATTATATACATAACAGAGAAGAAATTATAACTGTAATATAAACTGGATGGAGAGAGACGAGTGTAGAAGAAAAATAAAACTTTAGGCACACAAAGATGTGTAAACATTAAAATTCTGTATATAAATAAAATATAAACAGTAATAAAAACAAATGCTAAGAAGGGGGTAGAAGAGGAGAAGAAGAAGATGAAGTAGAAAAATTAGTAGAAATGTGTTAATACTTCTAAAGCTTGAAGACTGTGTATATTTAATTGCTTTTAAGTGTTCTAATGTATTCACATTTGGAGCTGTTTGTCATTAATGGAATGGGTGTTTAAAAATGTTTTTAATAAGATTCAATTTAGGTCTTTATTATTACGATCCCAATAAAATGCAAATATCACACTTCTGTAATTAGATGCCGTTTCTCCCACAACAAAGTGATGCAAAGAGATACATGTTGTAGCTTGTTCTAAATAGGTACATTTTAAATGGAAGGGCACTTACGATCTTAATGTTCATCCTTGAGACTGGAGTAGGCTTTGCAACTATTAGAAAGCATTTTCTACAGAAACATAAGCCCTCTTATTTTTATCCTCTACATAATAACCTAAAGCTCTTTTTTTTTCTTGTTGCTGAAGAGCTCTTTTCTTATGTCAATAAAAATCTTAGTTCTTGTAAAATAGCGGAAGGAAATATGGCACAGTGGATTTCTTTTTATTTTCTAGAGAGTTCTTTTCCATACCCTGTCAGCTAGGAAAGGCTTAATAAAATGATGAATTATTTAAGCAAGTAAATTGAGCTTACTTTTTACCAATTGGAAATATTAAAATGTTCTCCAAAGAAATATTTCTTCATTCCTTTATTTTTTTCTCTTCGAATGGAGTTTGTTTTTAATCCTTTGAATCTTATAGAGTAGATTTTAAATTTTATTAAGTAAAGTTCATTGATTTTATGGAAAAAGAGTTTTCTTCAAGTTGAAGGGGAAGATGGGGCACTGCAGGTATGGAGGTACAAATATAGACCTGAATTTATCCTACGTTATGTATGACAAAATTATTTTTAAAGCATAAACATTTTTTTGTTGACAGGAAGATTTTCAATTTTACTCGGTAAGGATACAATAAATGTCGTCCGAACTCGAAATTTGTGTTCCTGCTCCGATTGTGATATAGTAGCATGTCATATTCAATGTAGCACTAAATCCATCATGTAAAAAAATATATTCTCTTTACTTTTATTAATAATTATAAGAGTATTCTTTCAAGTTATTCTCATTGTGTAAATTTCAATACAAAATCAAACCCATTGTGTTAATATATATTCTTTAAATATATTAATAATTATAAGAGCATTCCTTCAAATTATTCTTATTTAAAAATATTACCTTAATAAGTTAAAACACAAATTGCTATGTGGGGGAAGGAGTACTTTGGGCAAATCAAGAAGCAGTTGGCTCTCTTTAAGGATCTCTATTTTTTCTATATTATAAGAAAATACTTTAACATAAAATTATGTCTAAGATAAGTGGGAAATTCTTATGCTCATAATATTGAATCGGTCTACAACATACTCCAAAAAAACGCCATATCTAGAAGACCTTTGCCCTACCAACCGCCTGCTGGCCTCACATCCACATGTGTTAATCACAGACGTAGACGATCAACCGGCCAATGTAGGGATGACATGTGGTCAGCATGTCGAGCCTTCCAGCCCTTATAGTTGGTTTTTTCAATCTGAATTACAACGTATAATTTGTTTAATTTCACCAGATGATTGAAGCAGTTTGGCATTCTTTTTAAAAAATTAATCTACTTTAATTATATATTTTTTGTAAATTTGTATTATAGTGTAACATATTTTATAAAACCTGAATCACAGAAAGTTCAGTGGGTGACATTGCATCAGAATATTTTGTATTGGAATATACCAACTGCTCTACTGATTTTGCCTGTATTTAATGGATTAGAAAGTAGTTTTCTTTTTTTTTTTTATTTGATTATAACATCGATTAATACTTTAGAAAGATAATGGACAAAAACTACAAAATATGAGTTCGGGATTCCCGATTAGGGAATAACTGAAGACAAAAGCGGTATTAGTCCGTCGCTGTGGCGTAGTCGGTAGAGTCCCTACCTTCCACTCCGGCGACCCGGGTTCGATTCCTGGCGGGGTAAGAGATTTTAAAATCTCAACCTTGGGACTGGGTGTGTGTAGTGTCCAAGTTTTACCCATTGGGTTTAATTCCTCTAAAAAAAAATCGGTATTAGTACCGTTCAAAAGTGTTTGATGCTAGACCCAAGTACTCAAAATAGATTATCTCTAGGAAGGAATGGAGTCAATACATTACAGAAGTAGCAGATAAGAAGGGAAATGCTGTCCAATCAAGACAGATCGTGTAAAATAGGAATGAGTATAGAAAATGTTTCCAAACGCGATGACTGAAAGACAAATACATACGGAAGAAGACTAGCTTCTACATTATTTATTGGTAACTTTTTACACTTGTAAACTTTTATTCAATTTTTATATTTGTACCTCCTACTGGCATTTGAAAATAATAAGTTTAATATACAACGATACATTTTCGTTTATGGTAAAGGGGGTATTCCGATCATGGAGGTAATTCCGATCACGATTTTATTGAGAAACCACTTTTATAATCACGTGCTGCATATTGCTGGCATCTTCTGCGAAGTGTTTCGAGCGTTGTTTATAATGTCAGTGCTAGTTGAGCAGCACCTTTGCAGTGTGACGGATGTTTTGTGTTTCGTATACTTTCCTTGTAAGCTGGCTAAGCTGCTTTATGCCACAGAGGTCAGGTATTTATCATAAGTAATGCCACGAGTGATTTCCAATTTATCTAGAGAATTTGGAAATCAAGAGTGGCATTTGTTAGGACTATTTAACGAATAAAATTAAGCTGTTTACTCATAAATCGTTATTTAATTATAGTTATTTAAAAATATTTGTATATTTAATGTAAACGGCAATGTTTGAAAACAAATGAGAAACGATAGGTACGCTTCATCTGCTTCTTTTGTTTATCACTGCAACCAGAGCATGTTATTTATTGCCAAAGGAACGCAATATTGTAAGAATGCTCTCTTGTGGAGAAAAAATGAAACGCATCAAACTGTATATTAATTCATATATGATGTCGTATGATGTAAATATGACAATTATATTTTTCTGGATTATTACCTGGGAAAAAATACATTTAAGAAAGTGCAAACAGTGTTGTTTTTTTTGGTGGTATAATAAATTGCTACGAATGTTTTTATATTAACTCCTGCAAGCGCTGTGTGTTGACATCTATACAGTATATATACAATCTGGTAGCCGTATTTCTTTACAGGCTCTGTCACTGCAAAATAATTGTCAGACCTGTTCAGAATATTAAAAGGAGGAGCTTTCTTTAATATGATAAATATAACACTGATAAATATTTCGTGAAACACGACTCTGATTGGTTGTAAAACAGAAATCATTGAAACATGATTGGTCATTGACTCCCATTTGGGGCATGAGTTTTAAATATTCAATTAAATGTATTATTTTTTTCAGATTGTGATAACACGGTGTATATTAATATGAAATAATTACAGTTTCAGTATATAACTCCAATACGAAATGGTGCCATATTATTTTCAACATGGCACATTGGTGTAACTCCGATCAATAATAATCGGAGTTGCCCCGAGTGGTAGAAGTGACTCAGCATTGTTCGAATAATTTTTATTGTTATTATTAACGTTTAAACAATGTAATTAAGCACTTGTTGAAAGATACCTATTGTGATGTAGGCCTGGACAGCAAATTGTATTACAGGTCCACTTCATGTTCAGCAGGTTTATGCAGAATGCAGTGGATACTGTATTACTAGTATATAGCAAAGAATTATGTGTGAGATTTCTATTCGGACAGCCAGTAACCTTTGCATTTTTGTATATTTCAGCTTTTTCTTTAGCTTTCAATAAGGGATCAAAAGTACCAAAGTGTCGGGAAACTCCGATCAAATCTAGGAACTAGAATACAATTTTTTAAAGTTACTTCATAGTAATTAATATAAGAGTAAACAGTTTCAAGACTCTTACTTTAATGGAGGAAAGGAGATTACAAGTATTTGAGAATAAAGTACTTAGGAAAATTTTTTGGACCAAAGAGAGATGAACAGACAGGTGAATGGAGAAGACTACATAACAACGAACTACATGGTCTTTATAGGAAGCCAGATATAATAACAGTTAAGTCTCGTAGACTGCGATGGGCAGGACATGTTGCACGTATGGGGAATGAAAGACTTGCATGGAAGCTTCTTGTAGGAAAGCCAGAGGAAAAACGCCCCGTTGGTAGACCAAGAATGAGGTGGGAGAATAGCATTAACTATGATTTGTGGGAAGTAGATTATACAGGGAATGATTGGAAAGCATTAGCTCAGGATAGGGATGTATGGAGAGCTTATGTCCGCGCGGCCATGAACCTACGGGTTCGATAGTGCCAGTGAGTAAGTAAGTAAGTAAACAGTTTTCAATTATTGTTCCTTTTTACGAATAATATTACAGTTATTCGACTAAATTGCTAAAGTGATCGATTTCCCCCATTTTACCCTATTTCTTAAATGCATGGAAAAGAAACCCCATCTTCCCCTCTTTGTACAATTAATTTGTTTGGAAAAGAAGCATAATAAAATTGGTTTTGGAATCCTACCAAGACATGGTATCTCTTGCTTCAGTTGCCAAAAAGAAAACTAATATAACTCTTTTATCTTTAAGGGATAAGTAAACAGATTCTAGCTACCTGTATGTCTCCTCTTCCAATTTCTTTTAGTTTATTTCCTATATATTATCGAAGATGTTTGAGTTCTTTTGAGTATCTCAAAGTTAAAGCAGACAAGATATTGCAAGAACCTCGAGATTCTCAAGAGGTGTTTGAGGAAAATTTCAAGCACGGTTACAGAAGAAAGTTGTATTCTTAACATTCTTCCTCTTAATGTTTCTCCAAAATTTTATTTTCAGGCATTGTTATTAGGGAATTACTGTGACTATTTAACTCATGCCCCAAATGGGAGTCAATGACCAATCACGTTTCAATGATTTCTGTTTTACAACCAATCAGAGTCGTGTTTCACGAAATATTTATCAGTGTTATATCTACTATATTAAAGAAAGCTCCTTTTTAATATTCTGAACAGGTCTGACCATTATTTTGCAGTGACTGAGCCCATGAGAAATACGGCTACCAGATTGTATATATAGTGTATAGATGTCAACACAGAGCGCTTGCATGAGTTAATATAAAAACATTTGTAGCAATTTATTATACCACCAAAAAAAAAACACTGTTTGCACTTTCTTAAATGTATTTTTTCCCAGGTAATAATCCAGAAAAATATAATTGTCATATTTACATCATACGACATCAGAAATGAATTAATGTACAGTTTGATGCGTTTCATTTTTTCTCCACTAGAGAGCATTCTTACAATATTGCGTTCCTTTGGCAATAAATAGTATGATCTGGTTGAAGTGATAAACAAAAGAAGCAGATGAAGCGTACCTATCGTTTCTCATTTGTTTTCAAACATCGCCGTTTGCATTAAATATATAAATATTTTAAAATAACTATAGTTAAATAATGATTTGTGAGTAAACAGCTTAATTTTATTCGTTAAATAGTCCTAACAAATGCCACTCTTGATTTCCAAATTCTCTAGATAAATTCGAAATCACTCGTGGCATTACTTATGATAACATATAATGCTCAAGATGAGGAGTTTTCCTAAAGTCGATTTTGAGGATTATGACCTACCTTCTTCTATTTTGTCTAGATCTAATCATTCTTGGTTTGTTTTCTTTATCAATTTATAATTACTGATAGTTTCCATAAACATATTTATGTCGATCCAGTCTCTTTATGCCTCCTTTTGTCAGAACCCATATTTCACAAAAATGTAGACTCCAAAATATAACATTTTATAACTTGTTTTCTCTTAACTGTACTAACACTTCAGTTTTTAAATATATTTATATTTTTGTGAAATGCTTTCCGAACTAATTCAATTATATTTCTTGTTTAAATTAGTGTTCAATTGCCATCGATGTTTATGCTTCCTAGTTAACAAAATTGTTTTTACGCGATAGTGCGTTTTGTCGTACTTACAGCAATGATTGAAAGTTCAGCTTCCTACATTTCCGGGTTGCCAACCTAAATAACTATACTGCAATAAAAATAACTATTATAATATTACATATTACAAACACGCGTGTGGGAAGTAAAACCACTGCCCTCTATGTATACTACTACAATGTAGGCTATATACTAAAAATATCCAAAAGGTAGTGTTATTATAACAATCATCATCATCATCATCATCATAATAACCAAATTCGTTTTAGGCCATGTGGCCTGAACGGTAAACCTAGCGAAGTTGGTCTTGAGCTTTCCACCGATGTTTTGGTCTTCCTTGGTCCCTATGTCCAGTTGGGGTATATTGGAATGCCAATTTAGGAAGTCTATTTCTTGCCATTCTCCTCAGATGATGTTATTATAACAAATCACTGCATTTTAAATGAACTGAACTTTATTTGAAACAATATAAAACAATAAATACGTACTTGCCGCCATTTTATCACTAAATTGGTCTCACGGCCTCCAGTTGTTTTAACTAATAAACATTGCCCACACTGATAACGTTAGTCAATTGTTTATAATGAACGCACATATTTCCAACAAAGATGTTATTATTTTACTATTATTTATTATTTTGAAAACACCATCGCGCAAAAAAATAATGTACAATGTACGTTTGTCAAGTGTTTTACACAATCTCGCAAATTAAAAACCTCGCTATCACTCGGTTTTTAAACATTTTCCTCGATTCTATAAAACCACTTCCCAACCTTACATCATAATATACTATGCTGTACTTTGAAATGACGAATCTCTGCAATAGTCATGATTTTTTTCTTGATTTCAGAATTTCCATGACGATAATAAAATGATAGCCTAATAATTATATTTAATGTATTGGTTGCCGTATGTGATATTTAACTGTGTTTCGTCTGCAAAACATTAGCCTGTAAATTAATACTTCAAGAGGTAGATAATTCCATTATGTTTGTACAGTGTCACCCGACAATTAAAGTATATAATGACACCATTCCCATGTCCGACGAAGAAAAATAGCGGCGTTATATTTTATATTGCCCTATATACAATGAAAGCTGTGAAGGTGGTATCCCACAGTATCCATTATTTTCTCCGTTCTCTGCTGGAATGGTGAAGTGGGACACACCGACCATAAACACACAGACACACTGTAATTACGGCATGTGGATAGGGTTGGGATAATATTTTTATCACTGTTGTAGGAATTGATCGATAAACAGGAAAAGTAAAAAACAGTAAATAAAAAAGTAAAAACAGTTCGGTTGTATAATAAGTCAGGGATTTGGAAATAATATTTTTTTTTTAATTATTTTTCACTGAGAGTAATTAATATTATAATTACAAAGAAATAAATGTTATCTCAGCCAAAACATAATAGCAGAAATGGCCTATACAAAAAAAAAGTACAAAACAAAGCATTAAATAAACAAAAAGATTTAAATGAATGGTGTGGAACATATGATTCCTTGCTAAAATAGTTTTAATTATAAATTGGAATTTTTAATTTATTCATTTAAATTTGTATACATATATTTATATAAAAAATTAATTGGCTTGGTGATGGTAACTATGTACAATAAATTTATAAACAACCATGTCTTGAAAATGATCTCACATATGGAGATTGAAACGTTGACACAATAAATTTATGTTTTGACTAAGATAACGTTTATTTCTTTGTAATTATAAAAATAATAAAATGTTTGTAGACTGTACAAAACACAATAAAAGTTGCACCTGTGGTGGTACTCGTCTTCAACAAATTAAATTTGTTTAAAATATTCAGTTAGGCCTTTCGGGACCGGTTCCATTTTCAAAGCTGTTCAAAATAATTTGTTGAGAACAGTTGCAACCACAGGCACAACCTTTATTGTTTTAAATACTTAACAATAACCACAACGGTGCAAAATGTTTCTTGAAAATATTGTACAAAACACAGCCAAGAAACGGACCTACTTAAAATATATACATATGTTTCCGTTATTATGACTGGTTTTCTTATGTTTTATTTCTTTATCAGTTTCATTACTTTCTTTTACAATACTCGTTTCCTTATTCCCTTGTTTATTTTTCACATACAGATATTTAAAGTACCAGATCTTACATTGTATTTTTTTTTGCGCGATGGTGTTTTCAAAATAATAAATAATAGTAAAATAATATATTTTTTGGAAATATTTGCGTTCATTATAGACAACTGACTAACGTTAACAGTGTGGGCAATATTTATTAGTTGAGACTACAGCAGGCCGGGACACCAATATATATAAAATGGCGGCAAGTACGTATTTATTGTTTTATATTGTTTCAAATAAAGTTCAGTTCATTTAAAATGCAGTGATTTCTTTCGTATAATGTATATTAACACTACCTTTTGGATATATTTTAGTATAGACCTATACATTATATGTAGTATGCATAGAGGGCAGTGGTTTTACTTCCCGCTCGAGGTTTGTAATATGCAATATTACAGTATAGTTATTTAGGTTGGCAACCCCGAAATATAGGAAGTTAAACTTTCAATCATGGTCGCCATGCTGTAAGTACGACAAAATGCTCTATCGCGCAAAAAATAATGTACAACGCGGTTTGTGAAGTGTTTTACAGAATCTCGGAAATTAAAAACCTCGCTATCGCTCGGTTTTTAAACATTTCCTCACTCGCATCGTAAAATACTATAATAATTATCACCTTCTTCTCTTCAAGGTATAGGCTTTGGATTGCATGTTCCGTCTTCAAATACTTTCCAGCCATCTTCGTTTAGGTCTGCCCACTGTAAATAATATTAAATTATAGTGATGCAGTAGGCGCTATATTATGAACAAGTATATTAATAACTAGAGATAAATATTTGCATCTGACCCGGGATATGGACCCAAGAACTCCAGCTTTACACGCTAACGTCTACCATTTAGCTGCATTAGGCCCTACGTAGGCCTCACCTCACGGACTATGCAAAAGGGAGAGAGGAATCAGTGTTGCTCCAGGTGGTGTGCCTAAATATCAAAATGGTATAGCTTCAGCTCATAAAGCTGGAGAACTCGGGTTGAAATCCCGGATTAGATGAAAACTTTTCTCTCTTGTTACGTTATTAATAGGCCTATATAATACTAGGAAATGCCCAGCGTGCGCTGCTACGCCTAAATCAATTAAAAGGGGTTTTATTTAGTTGAATAAGCAATAAAGAAAAATAACCATAAATTTATATCGTAATTATTTTTAGATACCCCGTGCTGATTATCTGGCGTTGCCCGGGAATCTACTTATCCCTAACTTGGTATAATTGAGCTGAAATACAAAAATGGTAATTGTGAGTTATGCGTAAAAGATAGACATATCCTGTGGCAGATTTTTTTGGAGAATTTTCTGAGATATTCAATTCTGAGTACATTAATTTGGTGTATTTGTTATTGTTTATATGCAACGTGTCCACCGCTGTGGTCTCGAGGTAGCGTGCTGCCTTGTTACATAGCGGGCCCGGGTTCTATCCCCGGTCGGGGCAGTTTTTATCGGGGTTTTTCCTCACCTGTAAGACAAATGTCAGGAAAACTTTAAGGCCCAAACGGTCTCCGAAATCATGGCCATCATCGTCATCATCATCACCATCACCATCCTTCACCGGTGTGGAAAGCAACGGGAAGCTACCACACCTACAATTCCCTAGTAAAGCTGCAAGCATAGCATGAAAATTCTATGATTGCAGTAAAAGACCTGCCTTCGGGCAGAATTGCTTTGGATGGATGGATGGATGGATATGCGACGTAAGCCATTTAAGCATTCAAAAATGTACTTTTTTATTGCTTCGATGCAGTTTTTTTTAACTCCGGCCCTATAGTACGTACGGTAATATGTTATATAAGTTATTGTCTCAGAAAAATTCTATAAATGATGGTGGAAACCCCGTTCAAATCGGTCAAGTAGTTTTTGAGCCCATAAAGAACAGATAGACTCATCACATTTTTACATATTATTATTATTATTATTATTATTATTATTATTATTATTATTATTATTATTATTATTATTATTAATCGTTCATTGTGTGGTACAGAATTTCAGATCTCTGCCTACAGGTAACATTGCCAGGGCTTTAGTGTGTAGATCCCATGAGGAATGCAAGTACTGAAAAAGGAAGGAACATGAAAACTAATTATTAATTTCTTAGAAAAAAGTTATCTAGGTTGAAATTCAAGATTTCATACGTACTTTTTTTTTGTATATTGATAAATCTTATTTTTTTACTTTCATAGATTCTATTAGAGATATCATTAGTAATAACGCCGATTTCTTAATGAATGTAGTGATGAATTAAATTCTACAAGATAGTGAATCAAACGAGATATGTGAAGACGGAGCAATGAACCGCCTGCTAATGTAACAGCTATAGTTCAGATGGCTCCATATAAGGAACAATACAACACTGAATAGCTGGAGGCTTAGCGATAGCAATTTCACACCGCAAAATAACGCTCAGCGGCAACAGTTCAAATATAATATATTACAAGTACTTCTGGCTAGATTTTATTGCGATATTTTAATTTCAATGGCTTCCTTAAGCACTTTCCATATATATTATCATCTAGATATCGATTTTTAATCTTGAAATTAACCTGATAACATCTGGCTGCAGCGTTATAATCCGATAGAATATTTTCATTTTATTTTATTTTTTGTGTAGAGAATTGGCGCTTTTAGACATTCAAATCCAGATATAGCCTACATGCGGCCCACTCAAATATACCTTTAAGAGGTAATGACTAATTTTCTGGATATTATTATGTTTATTTTTTTTATTGTGGATGAGCCCAAGTAGGACTACGCAAAGTACTTAGAGGCGTTTCCTTTGAGCCCAAATTTCTTTCATTCTTTTGCTGTGAGCTTGTTTTCTATCATCTGTCCAAGTTGTTCCAGTTTTTTTCTTCGGTTTGTCCTCTTGGTCAACTTGCTACTTATTCACCTTAATTCTACATATATCTCTGTTTGGGATATCTTCTTTAGTAATTCCTGACAATTTTAATTCCTTATTTTTATTATTATTATTATTATTATTATTATTATTATTATTATCATCATCATCTTTATTATCATCATCATCATCATTATCGTAAACGGAATGTTGATATCCGAGAAGAATTGAACATTACCATAGTTGATATGATTTTTCTGAGATATCTGGTACAGACACATATCACGAGTGCCCAGTGAGTGAGTACTTCAAAAACGGTTTTACACAGACTTAACCGGATAAGAGATATGTAAGGTCGAAAAATCGATGGAGAAACCAGACCAGCAGGCCTAATCCTAGATGTAGGCCTATATTATTATTAAAAACTCCAAGCGCGGCAGGCCTAGAAAGCTCTAGGCCTACCAGCCGGCTGCTGGCCTCACATCCACATGTGTTAATCACAGAGGTAGACGATCATCGAGCCAATGTAGGGGTGACATGTGGTCAGCATGTCGGGTCTCCCAGCCGTTATAGCTGGTCTTTTCAACCTGAAGTCGCTACTTATTGTAGCTACCCAAATGCCTCACGATGCTGGGTGGGCAATGGTCCCATACTGGCCGAAATTCCATGAGCAAATTTCTTCCCCCATGGGGACTCGAACCAGCGCAAGTCCCGTAGCTCTGTGCCAAGGTTTCTTGCCTTAACCACTCGCCTACGGCATTATTGTTATTATTATTATTATTATTATTATTATTATTATTATTATTATTATTATTATTATTATTATTATTAGACATTATCCTTATTTATAGACCGTTTAACATCTAGAGCAGACATAATCGTCTTCTCGTTTCTCTGGGGTGCGAGCTCGAGTTGCTCTTCTTGTGGACATAAGCTCCCCATACATCCGTATTCTGAGCTAAAGTTTTCCATTCACCCTTTTTATAATTTATCTCTTTCAAATCATGGTTGATGCTATTCTTCCTCGTCATTCTTGGCTTACCTTCTGGGCGTTATCCCTCTGGTTTTTCTACAAGGAATTTCTATACCCCTCTTTTTTTTCCTCATTCGTGCCACATGCCATGCCAATTGCGGACTATGCGACTTATCTGTTCTTATTATATCAGGTTTCCCATAAACTCTTATCGCTCTCTGTTATATTGTCTTCTACATTCGCCTGTCTGTTCATCTCTCTTTGGTCCAACAATGTTTCTAAGAACTTTATTCTCAAATACTAGAAATACTCGTATGTTCTTCTCCCTTAAAAAGGAGTCTATATTTCTCATCCGTATGATACAACAGGGAGAATAACAGTTTTGTAGTGTTTCAGTTGAATATGAGAATTTGAGACAATAAGAGTTCCTGTGATGTATTTGAGTCTTTGTTTTTGCCAATTTTTAACGCAATTTTTTAAAATGTACTTTTTTTGGAAATTTCGAAACCTATAATTATTATTCCCCAGTCATTCATAAGTAATATTCACCAAAAAAAATAACCTGATGAACGTAATCCATTACAATTATTTAAGTGTAAAATTCACAATATCCTCAGCAAGTCATTATCCCTTAAAGTCGCAATGAATACATAAATTGTTTCAATTTATTTAATAGTTTTAATAAAACAGAAGAAAGCTAACTATAAGAAATTACTGAAACGTATATGGAATTACACAATGTACCTAATGATAACAGTTATGCACGATTTCGTTTGCAGTGCGGTCTGCCACATTTAAATAACTGATATCAGAAATTCAGAATCCATTTGGATTCCAAGCTTACGTTCAACATTCATATTCAGAATCTGCAACATCAAGCAAATGCTGCAATTGCACTTTTATATCCATTTTTCAAGTCGACCACTCTATCTACTAGGATCAAACTTACACTGTACAAAACTGTGATCCGCAGCATGTTGCTGTATGGATGTGAAGCCTGGAGCATCCTCGCTGCTTACAACAAAGAGAAAGTTCAGATCATACAGAATAAATGCCTCAAAATTATGTTTTCGGCCCCGTTATACACGAGGATCGCAGAGCTTCACAACCTAGCACAGATGCCCTATATTGCGACTACAATTGAAGAAAAAGTAAATGACATGTATCATGTTATTTCAAATCATGACAAACCAATTGTTCGTAATATAGGACATATGCTACAGCGACGTGCTATTCACCGAAGCATATTCCCTCGGGAATGACCCAGGAATATGAGATGAGTACTGTAAAACAGCCAAAGTGGCGTGGCTCACTCCGTGTCGCTGGCTTTCGGACTCTCTACTTGTCTGGCGGCACGGTTTCTAACGCCCAGCTTTGGATAGTGGAACACCTCATCTCTACCCAATACTACTTCAACACATAAGCAAAATATAAACGTCCTGACAGTGGAACTGAACTAGTGAGTGAACCCTATCTTGATAAACACTAGGGAATTTGGCTGTCATGGGGCCAATGTAGCTCCAGAGCAGCACCCTGGGCGATGCACAGTCATTGCCATCATTCAGCAGCAGCAGCTGTTTTGACAACTGAAAACAGGCATGTCCATATTCAACGACCAGATCTGTGCTTCCAAATCTGCGGCTAGTCATGAACATCGGCAGGATCATCGCTCTACCATTAACTTAGAAATGATATCTATGGGCTCATGAATGGGTTTAAGTCCCTAAATCAGCCGGAAGAGACAGGCGTCGGGCCCTGCTCGTTGATTCCACCTGGCGAACTGAATGTAAACTCGACGGTCCAGGAGACAAAGAGTATGGGTACACAAAAGGGGACACTGATCTTCCAACTCCTTGTCTGGTCTTGTTTTGATAATTTAAGGGTCAAACCATAAGTTAATTATGAAGTTTATATCAATTCATTATGCAAAATTTATTTTTTAACAATATCAAGAATTTTACTGTGTTTTTAGAATGTATTTTATTATAAATAAATATATTTTATTAGTTAAATTTAGACTGAACCTACACATATTTTATATAGCTTTTTGTAGATACTGTACGCTGCTATGTAATATTTTATGTTACATAAATATGTAACTTAGTTATAAAACTAATTATTTTATATTTATGTAACCTGTTTGAGGGGTAAAAAAAAAAAAGAACTCAATTTCTTACCTCTACTAGATCAAATAAAACACTTATCAGTTTATTTATTTAAGACATCTGATGTAAGTAGGATCGAAACCGGAACCCTAGAATGCAAATTAGACATGCTAACTGTTACACCAATGAGGTGGTCAGCTGTAATTAAAATAATGTAAAATATTGTAAGTATAATCTTATGCATTAAACCACAATTAAAAGCAAAGATAAATGATTTTAAATAAGTTATGAATTGAAAATTCTCGTGATCTTTATAACCTGAAAACTAAGTACACGTGCACAGTTGGTAAATGACCTACTCTCTTTGAAGCTGTACCTACTGGGAAAGGAATGCATTGAGCTGAGCGCAGTAATGGAATTAGGGCACGAGCCTGGGGAAGATCCGGGCTCATGCAAATGAAGTAGGAAACTGGATACAGATGTAGACAAAAGGCAAAGAGTTGCTGTAATAATTATTATGTAAATTGTTAACCTTCAACCTAGGCAGTTTCATCTGCACAAATTCCTCCATCTCCTCGGAGGGGATTATCATCCCAAGTGGTCAAAAACTTGCATAACAAGAGAACTCTATCGTCACTTTGTGAATGCCATACAAATGTTATCAATTGCATAATATCTCAGTAAAATATATTGCCAAGGGAAAAATGATGTTATCAGTGACTTAAAAAAACACATAGTTTACAAAAACAAATTTTCTCTTTTTATTTCCAAATGTAGTTGCAAATTATACGTCATAATCATCATCATCGTCATTCAGGGATTAAGCCTATTCGCTGATTCTGGTTTCATGAAAGCTAGAATTATTAAAATTCTTCTTCTTCTTATTCTTCTTCTTTTTCTTCTTCTTCACGGTTTAGACTTATTTTCTAACCTGTTCCGGCTCCAAATTGCTGCTGTTTCCATCTTTTCTTTGGTCTTCCCAAACTACTTCTTCCTCGTGGTGAATAACTGTATGCTGCTTTTGGTATTCTATTCTCAGGGTATCCTTCCCAAGTGTTCTTTCCAGTTTGTTCTGTATTTCACTATTGTTGTGTTTAATTCCTCTACTTTTAGTTCTTGTTTTATTTCTGTGTTATGCATTAAAATTATTATTAATAATAATAGCTTTATTTTACCTGGCAGAGTTGAGGCCTTGTCTGCCACTCAACCATCTTCTGTGTGGACGTCCACCATTTCTCCTTCCGTACGGCTTATAATTTAGCAATAATTTTGGAAATGTATGTAAATTAATATATTAAAAATTTGTTAAAGTATTCCATTTTAAATCCCTAAATGATATGGTATCATATATTTTTCTTAACCCATAACGTCACAATGTATCTTGTGAGATAGATTGATTTCATTTATTTATTATTGTTTATAAAACAATAAGAAAAAATTATTATAAATGACTTAAGTTTGTGTCAAATTACGTAATAATAATGTGCAAAAAAGTAATAACTTAGAGTTTTACAAGATTTTGTTTTCTTTGCGGTCTGAAACATTTGTATAACTGGCACGAGAAATATTTTTTCGCTAGTTTAAGATCTAACGATATATTTTTTTTTTAATTTAATGCCTCCACTTATCATTTCGACATTCTGATATTCTCTCCTGGCATGCTGTTATTGTAACCCACTTCTGAGGTTGGGGTGCTTGGAAGGTGGAGTTACGCTGCCCCGATGATATATTATAGCTGATGATGATGGTAATGATGCGCCAGGAGAGGCTTTCATCCTAAACTTAATTAATATGTTAATGATGGCCAGGTGATGTTCGGGGACAGTTTGGGCCTTCAAGGTTTCCTGACATTAGTCTTGCAGGTGATGAAAAAACCCGAAAAAAACACCATCCAGGAAATTTCGAGACAGCGGTAAATTTAAACGAAATCAATGCAGGAAAAAATTATCGTATTTTATTATTACTTTTTTAGAGGAATTAAACGCAATGGGTACAACTGGACACGACACACACCCAGTCCCAAGGTAGAGATTGTTTAATCCGATCTTGTTCCGGTTTACCCAATGACACAGAATACAAAATAAATAAATTAATAAAATGAAATATAATAAAAATATGAACATAGAAAACTGAAAATGTTAACATAAAATTTACAATACGTATATTAAAATAATCCTTAGATGAAAAGTTAAATGCTATTTTTTCTATTTGTATGATTCCGTAAGATGGCCTAAACTTTGTAAAAAAACGTAAACTCTGTACTCTTACCCGGCATAATAACAGGTATAAAGATACGATTTGAAAACCCCCCCGTTAATGATGGTATACTAACCAGAAAATTGGATAAACCTCGGTAAATTTCTGGACAAAACGCGAAAAATAACGACAACACTCATTCATGAATAAATATATGTTATCAAAATGCAATACCATTAATTATTAACAATTATATATAAATTAATTAGTGTATAATTCTATTGTGTTATTATTTACTTGTAATATTAATGTGTTTTCTTTATGTAATTGTAATGTTAATGTTTTCTAGTGTATAATGCTATTGTGTTATTACTTAATTGTAATGTTATTGTGTTTTCTTTATGTAATTTAATGTTAATGTTTTTAGTGTATAATGCTATTGTGTTATTATTTAATTGTAATATTATTATTGTGTTTTCTTTATGTAATTGTAATGTTATTGCTGTTTTTGTTGTTTATTTTTCTTTACACTAGTACCAATTATTACTTTATTGTAACGGACTGTCAACAGCACGTATGACTTACTGCCCGTGCGACCCATATTTGTAAATAATATTGTAAATATCTTACTTTTTGTCTAATAAAGTCCTACTACTACTACTACTAACCAGACCTATCGCACAATAACAAGGGAAGATACTATGTAATATAGGATTATAAACCTATGTCATATATTGCAGAGACCTAAAAAACATATTCTATGGACTAAAAACTGAAATGAATAGAAATGGATAACTTGAGTATGGAGAAATGGAAAGAATATTTTTTTTTGGCAGGGGAAAACGGAAGAAACCACAACATAAATTTATTTTTGCTTCGATTGATCCATCACGAGCCCTACATGGAGTGATGGAGAAGTGAATTCGGGACCCGGGGATGAAAGATAAGAGTCTAGCTTCTTGCGCTACTGAGAATCAAGTTGAATATAACTTATTAAATTCATGGAATGACAACTACAGACGAACAAAGCCGACTGAAGTAGTTGTCACTAGCAGATGATTCCACAGAGAGTCGCATGGTTAGCGTGAAACTATCCTTAAAACTCTTTTTAACTGGATTTTGCTAATTCTCACTTCAAGTAGCTAATCAGATCATGATAATTTTCAATTCAAAAATCATTTATCTTTGCTTTTAATTCTGGTTTTAAGCATAAAAATATACTTACAATATTTTACATTATTTTAATCTCAGCTGACCACCTCATGTGTGAAACAGTTAGCGTGTCTATTTTGCATTACGGGGTTCCGGTTTTAATTCGACCTACACCAGATGTTTTAAATAAATAAATTGATAACTGTTTTATTTTATCCAATAGCGGTAAGGAATTGAGGTTTTTTTACCTCTCAAAAAGTTACATAAATTTAAAATAATTAGTTTTATAACTAAGTCACGTATTTATGTAACATAAAATATTACATAGTAGCGTACAGTATAAAATATGTGTTGGTTTATTCTTCTTCTTCTTCCTTCCAAGTATTAGGCCAAGGCCTGTTACGATCCTATAGAAAATTTTCCCTCCAGCGTCTTCCGGGAAATTATCGTATAAGACTTGAAAGCATAATAAGAGTCCCTTCGATTGGTTGCTGGCCAAAGGAAGGCAAGACCAGTGATGGGGCTGCCATCTTATAGCCTCTGGTCAGGCTTTTCTGGAGAAGAAAAGAAAATAAAGGAAAGAAGAAATGGAAGAAAGGAAAGACTCCCTAGCCCTCGGATGCCCTAATAGCGTCGGAGTCGAAAAAACAAGAGTTAACCAAGAGAGGTTAGATAGTAAAGTTAAAAGAGTGCAAAACACAAGTAAGTGGAAGAAATGTTTTGCTCAGCTTGGGCACCTTGTGGTCGCCATCCACATATCCCCTAGATGAGGACCCTAAACTAGGTAATACCCGGCGTGCGCTGCTACGCCTAAATAAATGAAAATTAATGTGATTTTATTGTTTAGTTGAATAAGTAAAAGGAAAAATAATTATATACTTATATTTTTTAGATACCCCGTGCTGATTACCCGATGTTGCCCGGGCATAAATGAGCTAAAATACAAAATTCGTTAATGTGAGTTATCTGTAAAAGAATATGCTGTCGTGGACTTTTTTTTGTAGAGCTTTTTGAAATATTCAGTTCTGTGTGCATTAATGTTGTGTATTTGTTATGGTTTAGGCAGCGTAAGCCATTTAAGCGTCCAAAGAGCTACTTTTTTCACGTTTTCCACTACAAAGGGCTATTTTTATGGGTGTAGGAGTTGAGTATCACAACTCTCTTATAGCCTATGTTCATCCCGGGAATGTCCTGAACATTTTGCAAAAAGCCCCATCACAATCGGATCAACGGTATGGCCGCTCATAAATTACGAACAAACAAACCAACAAACATTCATTTTTATATATTAGATGTAACTAATAAAATATATTCGTTTACAATAAAATGAATTCTAAAAAAACACTATAATTCTCGGTATTGTTAAAAAACAAATTTTAAATAATGAATTGATATAAACTCCATAATTATGGTTTAACCCTTAAATTGTCAGAACAGTAATTTCTGGTATCAGTTATTTAAATAAATAAATACATTAAGAACAAATGTCATATTCAAGACATAACCAAATGTATTGTAGATAGACAAAAATATTGGAAAGGTCATATAGAAAGAATGGAAGACAACCGACTTGCAAAAAAGAACTAAAGAAGATAGACCAATGGACGGGAGAAGAACAAGAGGAAGACCAGCCAAGAGATGGATAGACAGTGAATGCACATCCAATACGTCTTCCTTCGAGGAGTGATTTTAAAAATAAACAATGAAAATCCTACAAATTATCAAGAAGAAGAAAAAGTTATTTAAATGTGGCGGACCGCACTGAAAATGAAATCGTGCATAGCTATTATTATCAGGTATATTGTGTAATTCCACATGCATTTTAGTAATTTCTTATCGTTAACTTTCTTCTGTTTTTTAAAACTGTTGGATAAATTGAAACAATTGAACAAACGGTCCATATTTACTTAACAACTAGGCCTGTATCTTTGTAATAGCCGGGTTTAAAACACAGGACTCTTAGAAATCCTATTCAGATATAAAATTCTGTCAATTTTACATATTAGGTTTGAATTAATTACTTACCATGACTGCTTGCACCTATGTGTTAAATATTTAAAAAAATCAGCTGGCTAATTTATGATATCGTACATCTCAAAGAAACATGGTGATTTCATTGAGTAAATGGTTAAGCACAACTCCCTCACGCAAGGTTTCCGAGAGATAGGCATTTATAATTTCAAACACTTTAATATTTTCTACATTCGTAACTACACAATATCCGAACATTCTGACTCACCTAGAAAGTAAGAAATGACGAATTTCTGCTATATTTCGCCTGTGGAGCACCCATCTTGATGGTCCAACAATAATCGGCCAGCATATTAGGATTCCATTTGCCTTGATATCTCTTTTCCTTAGCTGAAATCTCCTGAGTTAGCTCATTTGGTTTCATTTTACAATGGATAAATGGACGAAAAAGCATGTATAACTGTAGGCTTTCACGGCCGGCGTCTTGATCCCTATTAGGTTCGTCTTCCGGGCATATAGGCCGTGGTCCAGTCGTTCTTCTACTCGACGTTTCGTCTACTGCTGCGGTAGACATCTTCAGCGTTTATTAAAAAATAATTATTTAAATTCATTAATTGAAATTGAAATAAAAAAAACTGTGGGTGATGGAGAAATTCCAAATACATATTTGAAAACACGATAAAAACTGCATTAAGTACAACTATTGGTACTCATGAGACAAAAATCATGTTGACCAGTGACATTAGTTCTACCTATATGTCGAAAACTGTTTGTTTCTGTGAACTTTAACTTATAGTTTAAAATGGTTTATTTTGAAACACTTAAAAATTGTATTTGATAGTTAACGATCATATTCTGAAACATTCTGTGGTAATTCATTGAATGAACTAAAAACTAAATTTAACTTAGAATACGAACATTTTCGGTTAATTTTGAATGGATTATATAAGACATGAATTTGTATATCAACCATTTTGTCTTAACAGTTCGCTTATAATTTGTGAGTTAAAATGTCTATCAGTTCTCATTCAATGCAAGTTTACGGAATGTAAATACTTCTCCCGTAGGGCGAATACTGGCAAAGCAGATTTATCTAAGTGTCATGAAGGTGAATAAGGCATTTATCCAACAAGTATGTAATTGTGAGAATACAGGTGTGTGATAACTGCTGGTTTGCTGCGTCAACGAACAACATAATAAGTAAGTGACTTTATCTGGTACATGAAACGTACAATTTTCCACTTTGTTTTGCTGCAAGACATTACTTGTGCAAAATTAATGTAGGCCTACTTTGCTATGTTATTCTTAAAATATAACCTATGATTTTAATACGAAAATTAAAATACCTGAAAGGTAAATACATTAAAACAGTTTTGTTATTGCTTATTACATGGTCACTACTTCGTCTCTCCTAACAGCATTTACAGTATAAGCTATTTCTTGAAAAATATATGTCTTCATCAAGAAGGTCGTATGGCGTATTTTTGTAAGTATTCATATTTACCTGGACTATATAACTCATGCCCCAAACGGGAGCCAATGACCTATCAAGTTTCAATTAATTTTGTTTTACAACCAATGACAGTCGTGTTTCACCTCGATATTTATCGAATTCTATTTACCAAAATAAAGAAATCCCCTCCTTTTTTAATATTCTGAACAGGTCAGAACATGATTTTGCAGTGACTGACTCTCCAACAAATACTTTGAATATAGCAAATAATGAAAAGATTCCTTCGAACTACACATTTGATAATTGTGTTTTTAAATGATGGCTTTACTGAATTGTTTTCTTAAAAAAATAATTAATAACTTACAATGCTGGTTCTAATATACAGTTTGATGTTTCATTTTTTCTTCACTAGTGTGCATTCTTACAATATTGCGATCCTATTTGGCAATAAATAATATGATCGAGTTGCAGTTGATGAACAAATGGAACATAACCAAACATTTCTCATTTGTTTTCAAACATCGCCATTAACATTAAATATATAAATATTTTAAAATAACTATATTTAAATAATGATTTATGAGTAAACAGCTTAATTTTATTCGTTAAATAATCCTATCAAACGCCACTCTTGATTTCCAAATCCTCTAGATAAATTGGAAATCACTCATGGCATTACTTACGATAAATATAAACCCTCAACTCGTATCCGACAAAGTATCAGGTTAAGAGATGCGATGAGATGAACCCCGTATATTTGAAGCTCTGTGATGTACACAGGGCTGCTGACCAGGCCTATAGTACCGTCAGGGAAGCAGGTTGAGTTGAAATGAAATTAATCTAAATGCATCGGATGAGTATGGAGAAATGGACTTAAGTTTTTAGCCGGGGAAAACTGGAGAAATCCCTAGAAAAACCTTTCCGGTCTCCGATTCATCCGCTACTAATCCCACATGGAAAGTCCGAGATCCAAACTCGGGATTCAGAGGTGGAGGGAGCCACGGAGCCGCCTATCTGGATATTCAGGTTTATTTCAACTTCGGATCTTCACTTTTTTACATGAACATCTAGCTAGGGTTGTTAAATAAATGAAAGGACCCTTCCTATGCAACCCTACGTCAAAAATGTTGACAAGGTAAAATACTGCTACTCGCTTTTCAATACTATTGTTTCATTGGGAGTGCACCTGTATGCTGGTAGGGGGGAACCGCCTTTTGACATCCAGTGAGCACTTATTAACAGGCTTGATATAAGATTATATCACGTCTAGAACCATTGCTTTTATTATAGTAGCGTGTAAAATTAATTCTATTTTTATTTCTAGAAGCTCAATGTTTAAATATGTAATACATTTTTATTGATCATTTGTCATGAAATCAATAATATTAATGCAATTTCAACACACACAGTTCTCTTGAACTGAGAGCCTTATAATTCGCAATTATTGATAATTGCAAATTATATATATTCCAATTTAAATTCTACCCCCCTTAAAAATAAAACTTTACAAGAATAATAAAAATATCTTGAATCATAGCAAATTTTATAATATTTACATCTGTACTATAGGAACATTTTAGAATTCCCGAAAAATCGAAATTGTGTTGATCGACGGTGGCATTTACAGCCATTTCATCCCAAATACTACCCAGAATCGATGTCTCCAGAGCTACAAAATTAAGAAAAGGGGGGATTAATCTTCTCTCGATAAATTAATAAAAAGAAAATAAATTTAAACTGGATCCCTTATTTGAGATGATGAAACTTATAATGTTATTGTAAAAGCTCTTACTTTCATCATCTTTTTGTTTATAGTTATACTAATTATTAAAGGAACTATGCTTATTGTTATTATATATTATAGTTTATTTATAATGTGAGGCTGCGAACTGTTTTTTACATAAGCGAGGAAATGATTAAAAACTTCGCTATCGCTCGGTTTTTAATCATGTCCTCGCTTCTGTAAAACACTTCACAAACGTGCATTTTACATTATTTTTTTGCACGATGGTATTTTCAAAAGAATAAATAATAGTAAAATAATAACATATTTGTTAGAAATATTTGAGTTCATTATAAACAACAGACTAACGTTAGCAGTCTGGCCAATGTTTATACGGTAAATGCCGAAAATAATTTAGCTGAGACTACAGGAGGCCGTGACACCAATCAGATATAAAATGGCGGCAAGTACGAATTTGTTTTATATTGTTTCAAATGAAGTTCAGTTCATTTAGTATGCAGTGAATTGTTTCGTATAATGTATGTTAACACTACATTTTGGATATATTTTTGTACATAGTATATATAAAGGGCAGTGGTTTTACTTCCCGCACTAGGTAGGTAATTTGAAATATTACACTATAGTTATTTATTTATTTATTTATTTATAGGTTGGCAACCCCGAAATATAGGAAATTGAACTTTCAATCATGATCGCCATTGCTGTACAACAGAACGTACTATCATGCAAAAAAAATATAGGCCTATATATTTTTTACTTCACAAGTTTGATATTCCTGGAAATTGAACAAATCTTTAAGTATGCATTCAATTATAATATCTACTATATGGGACCCATGGCTTTACTTCCCTTTTGAGGGAAGCAACAGTTTGTATTTTTACGCTCTGAAATAAATATATCGATGCTTTTCGTGTTCAAATCTCCGAACTAGGAAATAGAGGCGAACATGATAGCCAATAGTCATTCAAAATTCGATAAGAAGAACAATTGCCGATTACATTATAACATTTCTAGCAATTTGATTATTAAAATGAAATGGCATTGCTTTTCTTTTATCTTTTTGAGAACCATAAGGAAGTAAAATTCTTGAACACATCAGCAGGATCTCGGTCTAACAAGAACAGTAAATATAGGCATCGCGGAAAAAAAAAGAGAATAAAATATGATCTATAAAATATTTTATTGAACGTATTTCACGATAACTAGAGTTAGACACGTTGAAAATGCTTTTTCTCCGTTATTTTAGCAACGATGTCATAAAACTGCACAAGTTAACAACTTCATAGATTGGTTGCAAGCTGCAATTTATCATACTTCCAATAACTGGTTCCGTGGTAGCTGTCACCGTAAAGTCTGCTCGGATATCACTTATGTAAGCTACTTTATTAATAATCACCTCCAACTGGCTCATTATATGTGTCACATGCTGGCAAATTAAGAAACCAACTCATTCATAAGATATGTCCAAGAAAGAGCTGCTTTCAATAAAATCATTTTCTATCGAGGTAAATGGATTTTGTAGGCTACATCAATTTTATTTTTATCACATAAATAATTTAACTAGTTAAATTAATTCGCACACATTTTTAAACTAGCGTATATCCCTTGAGCACATTGTCCTTTATATCCCTCCTTATCACACTACATATTATTCGAAATATTTTACGGTTTATCTTGCTAGAACATGGAATTCCCTTCCACCCTATGTCAGAGACTGCCAAACTTTACGATCTTTCAGAAACAAATTGAAAATAAAGTTATTAACAGAAACAACTCACTAATATTACTTTTTAAAAATTAATAATTTGTTTTTTCATTATTTAATAAAAATAGTTTTGAGATTTGTCAATATATTTACCTAATGCCTTGTATAATAAGCGATAGATTAATTCTATATAGTTTATTTCTTTCTTTGTATTTTTTTCTTTTTATGTATAATAGATTCGGACTGTTATTCCTTTCGATATACATTCTATCGTTAGTTTAATTGTAGGTGTATTTAATTGTATTGTATTATTAGACAATATTTTCATTATCATTCAATTTGACAGATAATTAATTGTTTAGTATGTACTATTATTGTAACTTTTTGTATTTATATATAACATATGTTTGTCCTGGTGAGTGGAAGAGAAGGCCACATGGCCTTAACTCCACCAGGCTAAATAAATCTATTCTACATAAACTGACTCAAAGTCAATTATTCATCTATGTACAAGATTGGCATCAAATGAAATGTTTAATCTATCAGCCAAATTAATACTATTTTCATTTATTCTAACACCCCTATTATTATTATTATTATTATTATTATTATTATTATTATTATTATTATTATTATTATTATTATTATTATTATTATTATTAATCTTCAATAAATTTTCATTATGAATTTATGACTGAGAAACAATTTTTTTGTTAATAATACAACAACCTTCCCCCCCCCCCTAATAATTAGATTTGGCAGTGAAGCGGTATATTATGTGGATGCGAAACATGGTCTATCGTTCTGCTCTTCAAGTCTTGTTGTAGTTGTCTGTTTTCATTGTAGTGCCATTTTGATGGAATCTGTAGGATGTATGCTCAGTTGTTGAA